>JAXQQM020081121.1:0-17989 GCA_034641835.2 Pinus albicaulis | reverse complement strand
CAAAAAATAGGTTTTCACCATGAGATATTTGGTCCCTCTCGGTGCTTGATATATCTGGAGTTAAGATGGATCTAGGCTCGTTATTATATTTAACAAGTTAAAAGTAATGCATCACAAATAATGTGAGAATAGGTGTATGAGTCCCACCTCCATGCAACTATTTGACTTCTAAGTATAAGAAGCCATACATACTCTATTGTTTATGCGCTTTTAGTTGACTTCCATGAATGAAACACGTGGTCTTAATCACTAGGACCACTCAAGCTATATATATAATTTGTTTTCTTTGTTTTGACTTATTTTTTAATTAATTTTATTTTTTTAATTGTAAATTTGAATTGGAGTGTTTCCAAATTTTTTATCTCTTTTGCTATTACAACTCTCACATGGCAGTTGAAACCATTTAAGCTAACCTTACTCATAGCCTTCAATATTTTTTTAGTTATGGTTTGATAATAATAGTAATTATTAATGATGATGAAAATCCTTTTCATTCATTGGTTTTTAACTATTTCTGAAAATGTATAATTATTCAATGCAACCATAACAATTAATTTTATTTTTCATTACTAATGTATTTTATACTGTTTTTTGTTTTTTGTTCATGGGTTTTTGGATAGATGGTGATCCGATGGTCTGTCAAGGCACTCTTTAATGTGAAGTAACCAGTTCAAGTCACTCCTTAATGTGAAGTCACCAGTTCAATTCCCCACCTGGTCAGGGTGATATATTGGTCGTGATGAAGTTGTAGTCCCACCAAGGTTAGAAAATAAAACTATTGTTTTTTGTTTACTAGTTTATGTGAGTCCTGAGATGACTGACAGATCTAATATTCTCGAGAAATATGACATTCCCTTGAATATGGACTCATTTCAGTAGTCTGAAACATTGGTTTATGTAAAAAACTCTTCAACAGGTTATTCAGCACTATTGCACAACTAATATCATTTTTTGTTTGCTATTTTATGTCAGTCCTGAGAATACTAACACAACTAACATGTGGCTTGAGTAGAAGCAACTCGAGGGTATTTGAGCTATCAAATCACTTAGGATTGCACTCATTTCATGCCATACTAGCCATTACATGGTTGGATATTTTCCCACTGAGTTTCAAACCGGTAACATTTCCACCATGGAGTGTCTTAATAAAACTTCCAATCACCATCTACTTCTAGTGACTTTTACACCACGCAGTGCCTTAAAAAAAGATCCCATCACCATCTACTCTATGCTCTGAGTGTAAATTCCAATATTTAATACTATGGTTTAATATCTTGAAAATTTTCAGATTAAATTTATCATCTAAGAGTAAAAAGTGACTCCAAAATTTATACTTTAGACTCCAAATTTATGTTTTCCAAATCAAATTCACATTTACAAAAATCAAATTCATAGTGTATGATGCAGTCATATGACTGCAAACCCAAATATGCAAAACTAAGTCTTCGTCTGCTCAAAACCCGAGGTTAGATTCATAATTCTCTAAGAATATTTATAAAACCAACTTTTATCGTTATATGATTTCGTGGAAGCTTATATTATAAATTGGTTCTTCGGGTGTATGAATCATATAATAATTTTTTTACCTTTTCACTGTGGCCGCCTTCGTTACCTTTTCCAATGCATACGTGGCATCGCAATTCGGAAAACTTAGCCTCATCATGCATCGGCTCCCAAACCTATATTGCGTACATCGCGGATCGTAGATTATCCACCTCGCAGTTCTTAAATTCCCCCATCGCCGAAATATCTTACCTCATCGGCGGACATTCCAACCCACATCACAACTTTTGCTTCTCATCGCAAATCCCAGCTTATATCACTTCACACCTCGGCGAATATAAAATTTTTAAGTTCACAACAAATAAATTATGCACATTGGCAATCATACCAATGTGATATGCGATGAATCCTTTCGCTAACATCTGTCCTTATCATCGCATCGCAACCCCGAAAATTTTCCTCCATTAATTGTTAACCCATATCACAAACGCTATGCGATATGCGCACTACTGCTCCGCCCGACACGTGTCCAGTTCACAACTTCCTCAATCTCGACTGTCGATCTTTGCTTGGTATTTGCAATTTAATCGTCGCCGTCCATGGTTCACCTTCTAGAAATTTTCTTAAGGATCTGGGGAAAACTTAATATTTGCTGTCTTAGTCGACTGCCTTAATATTTTCTCATATTTCTTCGATTGCCACTGCTCTGCAACTCTGTCTCTATATCCACGCATTAACTCCCTCAAGAGATTTATTCTATTTTTGGTAGCGCTAATCTCTCCCGAGCTTTAACTTTTGGTTATTCATTCAGATCCATAAACATTACGCTATCTCAATACAGAATGCAAAAAATCATTCTGTATTACTTCTCTGAATCTAGAATTGATGATTTGTTTCTCTTCTCGACCTACACAAAGGTTATTTGTACTCATTCACTCCCGTTAGCTTCACTCTCATCCAATTTCTCTAGAACTAGAATCACACAATGATTCTACCCAGTTTCTCCTATAGAAAGTCCTTTTCCACACAGTAAAAGACTTATACACCCATCAGAATTCACGCAACAGTAATATATTACACATAAATTAGATTAGTTCAATTACGGATCACTCAGCTCATAAGAGAGACAAAAAAACAGTCGCAATGAACTCAATCTCTCATTAATCAAATAAACTGTACAAATACAAATAAACCTGTTTACAGTCTGGCTTTGGCCTCATATGCCTTTACATGGCCCTTTTCTCTTCCTCTCTCTCTATATCCGTAGGCTTACAAATCAACTCTCCTATCTAAGAATATTGATCCTTATGTTGTTGAGGCTTTACAAATATATACAAAAGGTTTTGTAACCAATTCAGGTTTAGATCCATAGGTTACTCAACAAAATCCTAAAAATCCTCAATTAATTCCTAAAATCTCTTCTTTATCCCTTGAGGATCTCAACATTCAACTAAATCCTAAGGATCCTCTCAAATCCATAAAATCATGAACTACTTTCTAATCTAAGATTTACAATATTTTAGAATATCTCAATCCACACCAATCACTCATCAATCAGTCATGTTCTCCTACATTCGAGAACATTTACAAATATTCCTCTCAATATTTAATTAAATCCTATTCTAAAGTTGTCACATAAAATCACTCAAAACATTGAAAATTACATTAATTAATACTTAGGAAACCAATTCTCTTGAAAAACATAAGACCCCTTAGACTCTACTAAATGTACAAAATTTTGGAACCATGATGCTCCTCCATCAGAATCCCAAGGTAGAAATTAATCATGATGTCAAGATCATTTGTCTTCAATGCTGATGGAATTCCTCCTGGATCCCAAAATTTGTTATGTATTTTGTATTTGGTTGTTGCTATTTTTGTTTGTTGATGTTCTCCAGGTCTCCGTACATTATGCTTCATTTCTCCACTAGCTATGCTTTCACAATATTTTGCTATCTTTCTCTTGTTCCTGCTGCTTTGCTTTCTTATTGTTGTCTTCTTCTGAGACACCTTCATCATCAACCTTATTATTATTTCAATCTATATGTCTAGTTTATCTTCTGATTGGTGCTCACTCTGTACTTGATTCCTCTCAAATACATCACTATGTTATTGATTAATTCCATCATATTTTTCTTCCTCTTCCTTGACAATTCTTAGTGATTTTCCTTCACCTCCTTGACTGACTTGGATAGTCAAATCAGCTTCTTCAAACATGGTATCTTCATGCCTTACATATTCCTTATCATTATGCCTTACATGGAAACTTCTAGTTTTCTTCAGTTATAAAACTAACTCCCCTTCAGCTTTACATATGTCTACCTCATCTTCATCAAAACCTGTAATCATAAACCAATTATCAGAATTAAAAATATAAGGACTCATTGCCTTTTCCTTCTCTGGCAACATCTCAGTATGCTGCTCTGAGTTTTACTCTAACTCCTTTATCATCACATTAGTATGCTGATTAAAATTTTCCAAAGAACTCATGAGACGTAGGCTAGTCTCTTCTCCATAACATTTGTTTCAAGGATGTATCCCTGTTCTGATTCACAATAATGAACTCATTCCTCTATAATGTCGATTTTCTAAACTCTTATTACCAATCTTACATCCTTACTCTTTTCTTAATCATTTTCATTCATGAAAAATTCTTTTTCTTCCTTCTTTAGAAATCCATCGTGAGTATATATCCTCTGCTTTTCCAACTTTCTTCTTTGAAAGTCTTACTTTCTATATAACTCAACAATTTCCATTGGAGTATAATTTGGAAAATTTACACAGTTTTCCATAATTTCACTTGTTGTTGACCAATAATCAGATGGTCCTTCTTCCTTTGCTAAATCCAAATCATCATGCTTAAAATTTCCAAACTCATTAGGCACAATAAATACCTTTTCTTCATCTTCATGTCTTAACTCATATCTGCTATTCCAATCTTCACCGTTACCAGCTTCAATATTATGATGCACATTTCCATGAGACCTCTATGTCTCCTTTTATTTCTGATATCTTGCTATCTCATTCTTAATCTAAACAGATTTTGGATTCTGCTCTTCCTTCTTAACAAACTCTAAATTTTTTTCATTATCCTCTGATGTACCTACAATCATACACAAATCGTTTGTTTTAAAAATACAAGACCTTTCGGTCTTGTTTTATGCTTCGGGCATCAATCTTTCATAACCTAGTTTACAATGGACACTCTGGATTTCAACAAATCCTCTTGGCTCTGACTCAACTCCTTTGTGTCTCTCCTTCTCCAACAAGTCAATATGTCTCTTCTCAAGTTATTTGAACTTTTTTATCAGTTTGACATTCCATCTATCCTGCAATAGGTTCCATCTAACCAGTTTACTTACTCTCCATCCATATATTTGGTCCTCATTCTCTTTCTCTTGTAGCCATCCCTGTAGTACTTCCAACTATACTCTCATCACTACAAGATTTCTCTCTCGCTCCTTATTACTCATCTTACCTTTATGGCATTCTCTAGAACCTCTTCTATGAACCTCCATGGCCATCTTCCTAATGAGCTCATCTATGCTCGATTGGTTATCTGCAACATAGCCTTCTCTTGTAGAAATCTCCTCTTGCTACTCAATACCCTATCAAGCTTCCTCTCCGAGCTTGATCTCTTCCTAGGTATTCTCTATCTTGGTTCACTCTCTTGAACCTTATAGAGCTTAGGTGCTCCTCTGGATGTTGCACTCAATCACCTCTCTCCTTTCTTCCAACCTCTAGTTGGATAGGTTCATTGCCCTTGTCATCAAAAACTCTGCTTGTTCTTGGCTATAATCATCAAACATCTTCATATCAATCAATAATTCAAGATTAATTAACTAAAAACATGAAGACTGTACCTCACTGTCCAATTTCCTGAACACATGTTGCTGTTGCAGTTTCTCTTTTCTGTCTGCTGACTTTACCTTCACTGTTTGTAGTTGGCACTATTTCTTCATAAACAAATTTCTCAATCTGTTCTCTAAAAATCTAATCTACTTTCTCCCAAAATATATTTTTCCTTTATCTCTTTACTCAATCAAATTCTGATCTGATTCTTCTCTTCGCTTCTATCGCACCACTCTGATTCTATGAAAATGCTTCCTATTTTGTTCTCATCAAAGAATTATTGTTGTCCTGATTTATCCTTTGAAGAGCAAACTTGAAACATGCAAACATATTCTCAAATAAAAACATACCATATCACCTTCAAGATATCTACATTATCTTGTTCCACCATTCATCTACACTTTGAATGGACTATTCTCTGTTCCTTTGCCTCTGCAAATTCTCTTCAGGAGTATCAATTACTCTCCATATTCTACCATAATTTATATCTGTGTCTCTGTTGCCTGTTAGATTTAAAATTTGATCCTTCTTCCCACAATCACAATTGTATTTTGCACATAAAAATTCAAGAACATAACTCTACTCTAAGTTTCTCCCAAAAGAGATTTACTGCTCTAGTACCAAAAATTGATGCAGTCATATGACTCCAAACACAAATATGCAAAACTAAGTATTTGTCTACTCAAAACCTGAGGTTAGATTCATAATTCTCTAAGAATATTTATAAACCCAACTTTTATCATTATATGATTTCATGGAAGCTTGTATTAGAAAGTGGTTCTTCAGGTGTATGACTCATATAATAATTTTTTTACCTTTTTACTGTGGCTTCCTTCGTTACCTTTTCCAATGCATATGTGGCATCACACTTCGACAAACTTAGCCTCATTGCGCATTGGTTCCAAAACCTATATTGTGTACATTGTAGATCGCAGATTATCCACCTCGCAGTTCTTAAATTCCCCAATCGCCGAAATATCTTACCTCATCGGCGGACATTCCAACCCAGATCACAAATTTTTCTTCTCATCACAAATCACAGCTTATATCATTTTGCACCTCGGCGAATATAACATTTCGCAATTCACAACAATACATTATGCACATCGACAATTATGCCAACGTGATATGTGATGAATCCTTCCACTGACATCTGTCCTTATCATCGCATCACAACCCCGAACCTTTTCCTCCGTTAACTGTTACCCAATATCGCAAATGCTATGCAATATGCACACAACTGCTTCGCCTGACACGTGCCCACTTCACAAATTCCACAATTTAACTTGAAAATTCAATTTGGACTGCCTATATTTGCCCAATATTTGCGATGTAATCGCCTTCGTCCATGGTTTGCCTTCCAGAAATATTCTTAAGGATATGGGGAAAACTTAATATTTGTTGTCTTAGTCGACTACATTAATATTTTATCTTGTTTCTTTGACTTCCACTGCTCTGCAACTCCGTCTCTGTATCCATGCGTTAACTCCCTCCTGAGGTTTGTTCTGTTTTCAATAGTGCTAATCTCTCATGAGCTTTAACTTCTGGTTATTCATTTAGATCCATAAACATTACGATGTCTCAAGCCGGAATGCAAAACATCATTCTTTATTACTTATCTGAATCCAGAATTGATGATTTGTTTCTCTTCTCGGCCTGCACAAAGGTTATTCATCCTCATTCACTCCCGTTAGCTTCACTCTCAACCAGTTTCTCCAGAACTGGGATCACACAGTGATTCTACCAAGTTTCTCCTACAAAAATTCCTTTTCCACATACTCAAAGACTTATAGACCCATCAGAATTCATGCAATATTAATCTATTACACATACATCAGATTAGCTCAATTATAGATCACTTAGCCTGTAAGAGAGACAAAAACACAGTCGTAATGAAATCAATCTCTCATTAATCAAATAAATTATACAATTACAAATAAAACCTATTTGTAGTTTGGGTTTGGCCTGATATGTCTTTACATGGCCCTTTTTTATTCCTCTGTTTCTATATCCGTAGGCTTACAAATCAAATCTCCTATCTAAGAATATTGATCCTAATGATTTTTAGGCTTTAAAAATATATATAAAAGGTTTTGTAACCAATTCTGGTTTAGATCCATAGGTTACTCAACAAAATCCTAAAAATCCTCTAAGTCTTCAATTAATTCCTAAAATCTCTTCTTTATTCCTTGAGGATCTCAACATTCAACTAAATCCTAAGGATCCTCTCAAATCCATAAAATCATGAAGTACTTTCTAATTTAAGATTTACAATATTTCAGAATATCTTAATCCACACCAATCGCTCATCAATAACTCATTAATCACTCACGTTCTCCTACATTCGAGAACATTTACAAATATGCCTCTCAATATTTAATTAAATCCTATTATAAAGTTCTCACATAAAATCACTCAAAACATTGAAAATTACATTAATTAATACTTAGGAAACCAATTCCCTTGAAAAACATAAGACCCCTTAGACTCTACTAAATGTACAAAATTTTGGAACCATGATGCTCCTGCATCAGTGTATAACTATAAATATTTTTAGTTTAACAATCCAATTTTTCACTTAATTTTTACTCCATGGAGTCCCTTAATAAAACATCTTATCGCTATCTACTCTATGCCCAACTAGAAATTCCAATATTTAATATCTTGAAATTTTTAAAATTAAATTTATCATCCAAGAGTAAAAAGTAAATCCAAAATTTATACTGGTAACGCCAAGTTTATATTTTCCAAATCAATTTGACATTTTCAAAAACCAAATTCATAGTGTAGAGCTATAAATATTTTTAGTTTAACAATCCAATTTTTTAGTTTGCAAATACAAATATTGACACGTTCAGGAGCAACTTCTACACGTTTGAAATTTAACCAAATTTTATGAAATAAACATTAGAAAACTAGAAATTAAAGCATAACTTTATATTTTTACATATTAGTGAATGGTAATAATACAATTTAGCTTTTTTAATTCAACTACAATAAAATTTGTTAAATAAAGAAAAGAAGTGTAATTCACTATTAAGTGCATATGCATGCCCACATATACACGTGTGGGTGTAAAGGAGAGATAGTTATTGCTTTAAGTGGAGGAGATGAGTTGTTGTTATCCTCTTAACTTAACTTCGAATTCCACTTTCGGTATGTTGATTTTTTTTCATGAGTTGATTATTGAATGGCCCTCACATGATACCAACAGTCTCATTCTTACCTTAGTCTAAGGGCGAGAGTGTGTGTGCACACACAAATACACTACAATAATATAGCTTTTAGAATTGTCATTAGCCTTATGACTAAATGCATTGCATTTTTTTAAGAGATAAATTCTAATTTAGGTGACACAAAATAGGATGTTAAAGGGGGTGTTGTGATTTTCATCAACCTTACATCAATTCTATACAACCTTTTCTAAGGCATGCTTTACAAGGAATCATATGTGACAGAAAGAGCTTTCCCCCATCATATTAGCATTGTATTGCATCAAATATTGTTTAAAAAAATTGCTTAGGAAATCACTTTTGTGTCAAATTTGTCTCATATGTGTGTAGGTTGCATTCTCTTAGTATCATATCATGTTGATATGGTCACAAATATTGGGATCATTCTTCTGTTATATCTATAACTTATTAGCATCATGATAGTGTGAATATATGTAACGTTTTAGTTATTTACATCACTTGTGGGTCTTATTGGCATCAATGTACGTCACAATTGCATTGAGCTAGAGTCATGTATGTTTCGTTATTATTTTTTTTTTTCATTACATTAGTTTCATAGTATATCATCTAGGCATCATGCTATGGAAGTGTTATTGTTCCTTTTGATCCATATTAGCATATTTTAGCATTGAATTAGATGAAATTTACATCAATTTAATAAAAAAATTGTACTGTTTCATAAAAAGGAGTTATTCTTTGACACTTTTCACTAGGATTTCGTTTTTTTTAGGGTTTTGAGGACACAATGGTTTCCAATGTGGGGAGGTAGAAGTGTCTCCTCCAGTAACCTTGTAGCAAGGTGTGAAAATAATCAAGCTTTCAGAAGACCCAATAATCCTACATCATGAAAGAATATATATTCTTCATTGTCAAGTTCTTCTACTCCTAATGAGACAAGACACATATTGATTGCTACAAATGGTCTTCTTTTAAATGGAGTAATGAAATCATGATCCTTCCTTACACATAAAACAAAAACCCTTATGTTTGAAATAATTCTAGACAAAATAGGGGATAAATTTAAATATATGATTTATCATGCAATAATATACAAACTTGTGGGCATCTAGCCTCAAAAAGAATTCTCATTAGTTAGACCCACCAAAACTAGCCTCTGAAAGGTGATATACAATTGAAGTTAGGAACTAAGGGGTTTTTTACAACAATTTTTAACAATGTGGACAACAGAGATGGAAATTTTCAAGGATGGCCATATTTCCTAAGCTTAACTAGTCTTTACATGAAAAATTGGGTAGAACAACTCAATCCTAATAAAGAACATTTTAACTTTGCACCTATTTTTATATGGATTTACTCTATTCCTGGAGAATTTTGGGAACATGATTGTTTAGATGGTTTAATCTCTTTTTTAATTTGACTGAACCACAACCATTAATTGTTAACCAAGGTAGGTCTTTTTATTTGAAAGGTGTTTGAACTATCTGTGCCGATACATAATAGGCAAGGAAAGAAATATCGTTGAACACAATTGAAAAACTCAAAAGACTCATCTAGAAATTAAAAAAACATCGCAGGAATGAAATTCACTCAATAAAGAAAAGATTCACACTTCATGTACTTAATAAAATATGTGTGCCATGCATTATTAATGAGGTTGTATCAGCTGATTGAATATTATAGATCTAACCAATATTGTTTAATAGCATATAACGAGTCTGAAAACGGAAGTGTGTATGTGTTATAATATATGCAATGAAAAAACAAACCCACAAAAATATAAATAAAGAGGGCCCTTCCTCCCTAGTAGGGTGTAGGGATGGAACACAAACTAGTTAAAGATTCAACACAATATTTGTGAAAACATCACTAGATGCGTATTGTATTAAAAATATCTAAAATATACAAGATATAAATTTTGATACTGTTCCTATGTGGCAATCCCCTTCTTATGAGACTGAGCCTTTTTATAAAATTTTACAAGTCCAAAAATTAGGGAACATATCAGTCACGAGAGTCTCATGATTCTCATGCTGATCAAATATAGAGTAAAATATAAATCATTGCAAATAGTTTCCACTTAAAATACCTATTATAGTTACACCATCTTTTACAATCATAATGGCTTAGATCCTTCTTTAACCACCCACTAGTAGTTTCATTATTTTCAGCAACTATATTTTAATATAGTGATCACGGTCCTTGGAAGTTTGCAATGTAGAAGCGTCCTTACGGTGTAACAACAACTTCAATGTGTAACAAAAAAATTCAGAGTGTAACAACAAGTAACAACGACGGTTGTTCACCCCCAATCCTTGACAATTATAGAAACAAATGAAAGAAAAATAATGAAAAGATATCTTCCATGATTACCCTGGTTAGTCATCCCAAAAGACATTACTTCATTTGATATTTAACAGAAAATGGAAAAATAATATGCCTGGGGGAAAATTTATTTTATAACCAAGGAAAGTGGCAATTGTTTCAAATTATTCATAGGTTTAAAGAGAGGAAAAGACCAAAAATAGGGAAATAGGTGTCTGAACTATCCTTAAATACTGCACCCAACATCTCCACCCAACTGAAGCCATTGGATGTCTTCAAGCATAATCTTCACGATGATCAGATTACTTATCCATAGTACCGCTGCTGTATCACTAATGTAAATGTGCCAAATTATAAATGCCAATGGAATATTCATCAACTGACCTAGAACCCTAAGTAGCCATCAGCTCATGTGACCGTGATTCATCTTCATAATTTCACAATTGGTAATGGGGCTGATAGTCCTTGACCAGAAGCAAGATCAAGCGATGCCTAAATTTAAATCCTATCCATAAATCTCCCATTGATTTCACAATTCGTGCATTTTTAGGAACTCATGTAACAACAACCAGAAAATTAGAAAACTCAAAGGGATCACTCACTCGCAGACTTGCACTACTAACCTTTGTACTATTTAGGCATCCAACAAATGCTCAGCTTTTCAGTTATGCAAATACATTATGGAAAAATCCAACAATCCTCCTCCATCAAAGGGTTGATTGCTCCACCATGTTAGGGGCACTAAGAAACCTTCTAAAATCGTGCCTCATCTTAGTATCCATGCCCAATTCTTCTCTTATCCACAAGGCTACCTTCTCTTCATTTGTGGTGGATGATTTCATGACAAGATGCCACTCCACTTGGTTTATCTTGAAGGAAATGAAAGTGCGCAACTGTATGTCCCCCATATAGGATAAGATGTGTACGATCATGTGTAGACTAGCATATTCACAAATCATGTTATGTAGAAAAAGTTCACACAACAATATTTGCTCATCAAAATCGCATGTGCAAAAAACATCTAAGAAAGTTCAAGTAGAAATACCATGATAGGGTCTGTTAGGGTCTTATAATAATAGGATTCATAATTTTTAATTGACTATGATTAGTCTTATAATATTGTACATAATTTTCTTTCTGCAAATTGTTTTCCCATATGAAATATTTTTAAAGAGGGTAAGTCCTAAAAGAAAAATTAGACTGAAAGAAAAAGATCAAAAAAAGAATATAAAGTATGAACCCCACCAAAAAAAGAGATAAAAATAGATCCTGAAAGTGATACAAATTCAAATGCCACTACTTTTTACTTTACTTTTCAAAATAAAATTGTGTGCATCTTGTTAAAAATTCCACAATCCATGAGGATCAAACAGTTTAATCTTAATTCATTCATGCTTTAAATTTCATGCTGATAGTTAGAGAATAAAGATCTAGCCAAACCATTTAATCTTGGCAGATCAGTAGTTAGGTAGAGAATAATAATGAGCCCATCTGTTTAATCTGAGCCATTGGAATTCATAAGGTTAGAATTAGATAGTTTGCTTATCAAAGAAAAATTAAGGGGCTAGCAAACTCAAATGCACCCAATAAATGAAGAAAAAATGTTAGGGTAAATGATGGGTAAGCAGAAGCATTTTTTACAAGGAATGGAAAGCATCAAGTTGGTAATTTTATATCACTAATATCCCTCAAAATCCCCTTCCCTTTGCTAAAAACACTAATGCCACTCTTAAAAGGAATTTTCCCTTGTAAAATATCCCTTTCCCTTCATTTTAACCTTTTTCCCTTCATACTAAAATTTTTCTCCATATTTCACTCATTCTTCCCTTCCTAAAACCCCTTCTCCTAGTTAAAAAACATATTTTCAGTAGAAAAGTAAAAATCCCTTTACTAATTTCCCTTTTTTTTCAAAATACACCCCGAAACCCACTTACTGAAAGTTTTTTGTTTAAATATATCGGGTCCCATTGTAAAACCCCTCGACGATACTATTTTTAATCATTCTTAGTGTATTATTTTAAATCCCACAAACATAACTCATTCCCTCATATATATTATAAACCCTCATTTCATATTAACCCCGTTTAATGTATATAGTGAAACCCATTTCACATACTTTATTAACTCCTACACATATTTACTCTCGCATACATATTCCATTAAACCCTATGTATTATATGCTAAACCATTCCACTATATATAACCCACATATTATATTAATCCTTTGCTTATTATATATCCTAGGGTCCCATGTCATTTTAAAATACCACTATTATAGAGTCTCGACCCACATATATACCATGCTATATTAACCCTACCCATTATATACTCCTAACCCTTTGTATATACATAAAACCCCATTGCATGACTTAAAACCTGGGCCCCACCTCCTATCAAATCCCTGACTCACCCTCATATTCGTCCATCTGTCAGATCTTCATTCCTTAGATCCAATGGCCAATAGAACCTATCACACCCCCGATTGCCCAACCTTTAACACCATTGAGGGCTTGCGAAATAAGTTGTTTTGCAACCCCTCCCTTTGCTACGGGTCAACTCCACGGCCTATCGCATCCTCCAATCCAAAACCATTTACCATCTTTCCTCGATGCGAAAACTACCATACTCCTGTTGGGCTATTTTTCGCCCGTTAATATGATACCACCCCTCTGGTTGAATTTAACCTCACAGAATAAAGTTTAACCACTGTTGGTTAAAAATATAAAGACCACCCTTTACAGTATTTTCACCATTTTTTTGTTGAAGTTTACAGATAATAGCCTCTGTCGACCTATTCTCTAGGAAAAAGAGTCTTTGTCGACCTGTTTTTAAGCCATTTCATCAGAATTCAAGAATTTTGCTGCTAAAGTCGGTGCAGAACCAGCCTAAAGTTTTATAAAGACCATTGAAGCCTATTTTTCTACCAGAAAGCCTCAATTTCTTCAAGAACCCCTTCTGCATACTAAATGCTTCATTTTCTAGGTATTACTAAGTGTCGATGCCTATAATTGAGAAGAAAAGTAATAATTTAATCAATTGAACCAATTTAATAGTTTTTCAGATCAAAAGAAAGACATTGTTGCCTCCAAAACCCTTACTGTAAACTGTAATCATCTTTTCACAATATTCCTAAGGGCTTGAGCCTATTTCTTAAGCTAGAGAGTAATTAATTGATAAAAATAAATAAATGTATGGCTTCCCAAGGCATTGTGAAAGTCAATCCCCTGCAACCTCCTGTTATTGATGTTGAACATACCCCCCTTGCAGATAAAGACTTCAAAATCAGTGACCCTGTCATTGATTTCAACCTCCTTGAGCTCCATTGCTGGAGCCATGACAAATTCATAGACCAGGATGATGACATCCACCTTTGGGAATCAAATTTGCCCAAATATATCTTTCCACGGACTTTTCAATTTCCAGAGATCATCAGGCTTTCTCAAGTTAATTATCTGCCAAATGAAAGAACCCTAATAAGCCACAACAAGGAAATATTTTTCACCATTATTGTAGAATCCATAAACCAAATTCTTCACATTCAACCCAAGCCTGATGAAGCCCCTTTGTTAATCAAAATCCTCATTGAGTTATATCTGAAAATTGACTTTCCAAAGAGGTTTCAGATCTTCCAAACCTTCTTGCCTTCATCAGTTGTAACCCCAAAGAGAAACCCTCCCTATTTAGCCTCAATTTTCTTAGAAAGAACAAGAAATATTGTCACAATGCTATCTTGAATTCTAGGCTATTTTACAAATGAGTATGTAGATGCTTCAATCCTAGGTTTTATGTCCATTTTCTATCCAAGATAGCCTCCATCCTTCACATTTAGTTTTTTTCAGTACTTATCAGATGTTATTCATGAGAAACTGGTTAAATTACCTAAGGAAGGAGTCTTTAAGTATTCATCTGTGTTGTTTCATTTATTCCTATACTTCCAATCTGATAGGTTTGTAGTTAGCCTTAAAAAACTGGACACTCAGGGCAACCCCGAATAATTTGTCTTCTATACTTCCTTAACAATGAAAGATACTACAAAATTTACCTACAACAACTTCATTGATTCATTTATTCATCCAATTGTCAATATTCTTAGCAGTAGCAGTGAAACAAGAGTAATTGATGAGAGAGAAAAGGTCTTGCAGTTATCAGAACACAGTAGGACAGGAGACAGGTATTTATACTAGAACCACACTGAGATTAGGGTATATGGATGTCAACTCACTCCATATAAGCTGCCCAAATACCTCCCAATGAGGTTATTTGCAATTTGATGAGGTTAACTTTCTATCAAAAAAGAAGAAAACACAGTTTAAGATAAAAAAACAAGATTAGTCCTTTCATTTGCAATAATAGAGGTGCAGAAAAAGTGTTTACAAGAATTCAAGTTCAGTGAAAGTTTCAAATGGAATTATGATCCTTTTGGAGTTATCAGCAAACTAAGAATCAAATTTAAACTAACTCCTTTTTTCCATGAGTCCAAACCAAACATAGAAAAGTACTCCAACCAGTCATAGTGGTTGGAAAATACTTTGAAATAGGCAAAGAAGCAAGGTGATACTAGTTCCATCTTGCAAACTCCAGCCCCACAATATAGGAATTCCAAGAGGCCAAGAGAAGAAGGACCATATTAAGCTCAAACCACTACAAAAACTATATTCAAATTAATGTACAAGAAGAAGCCCAAGCTCAATCCTGTTAATGAACAAGTTGATACTATTGAAATTATTGATACAGCCACATTGGTTAAATTGAATGCACCTCCAACAGTTTCAGAGGAAACTCACCAGCCTTCAACATCTAATACTCAAATCATTGAGAAGTAGCATAGTGTTGAAGTGTCTCCATCAAGTAAACCAAGAGATGAAGAATAGGATATCATGTAGAAGTATAAGGAAATCAAACTGAGGAATCAGGCATTAAAACCAATCACTTATGCCCAATATTGGAAGCAAACACCTAGTGACCAAAGCAGGTTACTTTCTGCATTTGATTATAAAACCAAGAAGATGCAGATGACCTTCTTGCAACCAACAGTGAGGAATCCAAAGTCATCGCTAACTATAAGAAAACATCATACGAATTTCAAGCCAAAGATCTACATCCAATAGACCAAATTGAATTCCATAAGAAAGCTGGAGAAATGATTTATTCTACTATGACCAATAAAGATATGTCCAGAAACTTCAAAATTCTCTAGAGAACATCAGCGAACAGTTAAAGCTAGAAAATTCTTCCTCTCAATCCAAGGACAATAGAATCAAATCACTGGAATAACTGGTCATAGAGGTAGGATATGATCCCAAGAACATCAAATTTGTAGAAGAAATCATCAAGAAAAATAATGCATAGATTGTTGCATTAAAGAAGCAGCTCAAATTTCTTCCTATTGAACATCCACAAGCAAAATAAGTTCTGAAGAATGAAGGCCAAAAAGATGAAATGATGAATCTCATCGTCCAATTGACAGCTTAACTAAAAGAGATGGAGAATGAGATGGATAATTTAGTGCAGGAGAAAAAGGCCAGCATGGAAGAAATCTATGTCACTATTGTTCCTACAGTTACTACAACAGTTCCTTCTACTTTAGCAGCTTCAGTGGCCACAACATTTCCAGTAGCTACAACACTTCCCACTAGGTCAACAATAGAATCATCTACAGCAGTAGCTCATCCTAGTGATGAAGCAGGTAAACTTGTTAAAGAAATGAAAGACATGTCCATACATACTAATGAAATAAATATACTTAAAGAACAAATAAAAAGTCTAGAGGACGAGAAGAAACTATCTCAAATCATGCATAAGAATGAAAGACAGAAGTCAAATAGATTAACTGAGAAAGTACATAAGTTAGAGAAAGAATTAATATTGAAAGAACCACTTGCTCAAGCAAAGCAACAACTATGGGCCAATATCATTGACTATGTCAATAATATTTGGCCATATATCCAAGTTATTTATGAGCCTAAGGATCTGATCAAGGCAGCAAGTGAAGCCATTCAAAAATTCAGGGAAGAACTTGGTAAAAAGCTAGAAGAGGCCACTGAGATCATTAAGTTTCTTAATTCCAAGAACAAACATGAATTGGAAGAAATTGGCATTAGTGACAAAACTGAAGCAATCCTTGAGGTAAGAAAGGCAATTTCTAAAAGGAAATTAATGGTGCAACTTGAAGACAAGTATCAGGACATGGAACTTGCGATAACTGGATTCATGGTGAAATTTGATGTTTTGAGGTAGAAAGGTCTACCTAATTCTTTGGTTATCAATGACAGATTGATGAAACATGATAAGAAAATCAGAGAAGTGGCAAAGGAATAGGCCAAAAATTCCTCCATGAAAGGAATGCCTACAGGAAAAGTGCTCTATCAGAGTTTTGAAAACCTCTTTTACCTCCAGCATGAGGTAAATCATCTCTTCATCAAGAAGCCTACATTTGCAAAATATACAGAGGCTGATGAAATTTTCAAAAGAATGGTAAGAATTAAATTACCATATGAAGAAGCTTGGGAAAAGTTATGTGATTTACTTTGAAAGTGAAAAGTAAAATAGGTGAAAGAGCAGTGAAGGTTAAAATAGAGAATGTAGGTTAAAATAGAAACAAAGCAGTCAAAGGTTAAAAGTAAAAAGAGTATCAGATGAAAGATAGAGTTTAAAGTGAAAAACAGGGTTAAAGATAAAGACAGTGTAAAAGACACTCAACAGCATAAAGGCAACCATCGTAGAGCAACAACAAAAGAGAGAAAGCAACAAAATATCAAAGAGTAAACAAAAAATCCAAATAAAAGAGGGACAACTAGCATTTAGTCTTCTAGGTGTCTCTATCTTCTTGCATGAAGATATTTATTTTTCCCTGAATAATTCCTAAATCAGTTTTAGGATATTTTGTAATAGTTTTTGTATAAATACTTCAAAATTCGAAGTATTGTGTGTGGATTGCTAAACATTTCTATAGTTGTATTCATCTAAAACCTGAGTGTTTATTGTACCATTTTCAAGTCAGCAGACTGCATTGAGTAATAAAGGCATTGCATTATAGGATTCATGTGTTGAGCCACTTCAGAGAAATATCTTTCTATTGTTCAATTGTTATTTTCTGAAGTTTTTCACATACTTGCATG
>JAXQQM020065130.1:0-62366 GCA_034641835.2 Pinus albicaulis | reverse complement strand
GTCTATGCTTTATTTGTTTTTTTTTGGACCGAGTCACCCATGTCGGAGAGGAAAATGACACAACAGAGTGATGAGATCCAAGTTACCTGAAACCCAGCTATCAATAAAATTGTAAGGTTGTTTTCCCTTTCTCCCACTTGCTAGAAAGGTATGCTGCACTGATGAGGCAGATTATCAGTTTTTTCACATGTGAGGGGAGATAATCCAGGATCTACTCATATCATATAAGGTTACTGATGCACTTCAGCAAGGTCAAAATGATGAGCCTACCTTAATACCTTTTCCGAAGCATTGATAAAATGGCCTCAATTGTCAAGAAGAAAAGCTATGACCACCAAATGCCGAGCCTTTTTCACCACTCCTTGATCAAAATGATTGTCTTATATCAGCTTGTGCAGCAAGGAATATCTTGGGAAACCTTCATCTCACATGATGCTTTTACAAACCCCTGAGCCTTCATTTAGCAAAATTTACCTTGCACTTCACAACCATTTACCTCCACTCCTCCATCATCTCTCCATGTGCCTTCTCCACAAAGAGTTTCACCTCCTATTTCTTCTCTTAATATACCAAGTGAAGAGGCTGACAATAGCCCTAGTGAAGAACAAATAGATGGCAGCAGTCAGGAAGAAACTGAGACAGATAATGATGGCCAAGAAGAAAGTAGTGAAGAAGAAGATAATGAGAATAAAGAAAACAATGAAGAAGAGGGAAGTATCCATGAAGAAAGCAGTGATGGAAAAGATGAAATTAGTGAAGGCAGCCACAAATATGAGTATGCTGATGAAGAGGAAAACAGAGTTGAAAATAGTGAACCAAGTGATGAAGAAGAGCAACAAGATGAGGAAGAAGAGTAGCAAGATGAGGAGGATAGTCAGAAAAGTGCACAAGAAAGTCATGGCAGTTGTGTTAGCCCCTTATAAATTTCTTGACTTGCAAGCGAGACTAGTTTGTTCAATAAACTGCAAGGAATGCATTACCCATGAAAACACATCATACTTTCAGCCTTTTGTAGTTCCTACCTTATGCTTGTTTCCATCTGTTTGATTTAAGCAAATAAACCTTGCCCGATAAATTATGCTCCAAAGGCTTTATTTACGCCCTTTGTATCCACATTTTTCCCCCATTCTCTTTTTCCTTTTCTCCCAAATCCCCTTGTGTCCCTCCCTAATATTCCCATCAACCTCCTAAATTCCTCCAAGATCTACCTCAAGTCCCACCCTTGCCCTTGGTTTCCTCAAATTTCCCCTCTATCTCTTTACCGTTACCCTCCCTAGGCCTCAAAATGCATTAAAATGGGTTAAAAACCCACTTTTGGACCATGTAATAAGCCTCAACCCCTTCTCCGCTAGCCCTTCACCTTTCCTTCCACGTGATCATAGCGCTGGAACCACCTGCCAGAGAAAAAAGCGTTTATCTCCAATCCATGTCGGGCGCGACACCAGCCGTTGATCTTGGTAGATCGGGTGGCTATCATTAAATCTTCGGCGCCCGTGTTTCCTCGTTCAAATCTCTGACCGCGCCATCGTTGTCCATTTAAACATTGATCTGACGGTCTGCAATGCGCCCGCGCTGGTGGTCCCCATGCACTGTTCATAAACCCGGTGGTTTCTATCGCACCGCCTTTGGGTGGAGGGCGGTATTCTCTGATCGGCCAGCGATTCCACTCAGCATTCGACGCATGGCTCCTGTACGGTTTCAAAACCGCTTGCCCATCGCGCGTTAACGTTCGGCATGGGATGCGCAGCAATATGCTCGTGCATCGTTCGATCTGGGGCAGTTGATCCAACGGTCGTCATTCCATGAAGCTACACTAGGTTTAACCCACGGCCACCGTACCCCTGGCCCATTGTTCATCGTCCTCCGCTATGTTTCCCACCGTCGATCTCCTTTGAGATCTGATGGTCCAGATTGGTCTTCTCCCCACTGTTGACTATTCCGCTGTCAACTGGTTCTGCCACGTCATCTCCGCGTGTCTCCTCCGTACATTCGACTACCCCCGTGACATATATCCATTCCAAGGCCAAATTTCATTGTTTTTTCGTTAAATTGTCTGCTCCGACGTCTTTCCATGTAGTTCCCGCTATGCCACATTCACTCCCACAGTAGCCTCTGCGTTCGTTATCTTCATCCACACCATGCTACCCTGGTCACAGTCATCCACATCATCCGCTCCCAGCCATTATTTTCTTAACAAGTTTCATGTTTTTGCAGGGTTTCAAGATGCGTGAAACGCGCCACGGTCCATATGAACAACTTTAATGGTGGGTTGCGCAGACAGGATTGAGTCTGGAAGCTGGTACCACCATGAAATTTTCAAAGAGGGTGGCTGACAGGACTTGCCTTGAAGAAGAGCAGAGTTCAGACTCCGCAAATCTTTCCGGCGCCATTAAAGCTCATTTTTCCCACTGAAAGAGACCGTTGAAGCGGCAAGGAGTATCAGCGCAAGAGTTAGAGAATTCTTATATACATCATTGAAGATCTTAAGTCCTAATCCAGTATTTTAAAGGGGAAAAATCAGATTGAAAGCCCAAGGATCACGCAGAAGGTACAGCACGCAGAAATAAATGCATATCGGGGGTTTATACAACAACAGCATGTTTTTCCTCCATAAGGACAGAGCGCCCATGCAGTGTTCAATATATGTCATGTTCTGGATAGATTTTCTACCCTGAAACAGCCCCAGTAATATCAGAGCATTTACTTCATCAGTATGGGAGATCTCTTTATCATTCCTTGATATTTTTTTTATTCACCAATAGCACCACACAGTACTGCAGTCAGAACACATCAGAGTCATATCAGAATAATCCCCAGTCTGAAGAAGATCATTCGTTCACCCAAAGAACACCAGAGATTAATGCACAATATTTATACATAATGGGCTCCGGCCCTCTTTCTTTTCAGAAGTTTAATACTGCATTTAGTTCTCCACCTACCTCCTCTTCTCCTCCGGAGCTATAAATTCATGAAGAACTCATTGTAATGGTTGTTGATCAGTTATCAGAGAACTGAAAGTAGTTTCTTTTGAGACACAGTCTCTGTGTAAAGATTGTAAGATAGGTTGAAGGAAATGTTTTCAGACTGAGTATTCAGCTATTGGAATTTTTGTACTTGATTGGTATTGTTATTTAATATGACAAGCACATTTCTTTGGATCCTGATCTGAAGCAGCGGTGATGTTTTCCTATCTCTGTGTTTACATTCATTTCATTTCATTTCTACTGGCTTGCATCAGAATATTGGCATAGGATTTACCCTTGTTAGGTACCCTATGTTTCTGCTCTCCTTGCCTTTTATGTTTCTCTTCTGAATGTATTATCTAAGGAATGTTTTCAGTTGGTTTAACCAGTGTAGTGGATGTTATTTCCTGCTCTCTGATGTATGAATTAAATGAATTCAGTTCTTAGATGCTTCTTGTTATAGATTTAGTTGGAAGATTTGGGAACACTGGGGATTAGAGTTAGCCCTGTCCACTAGGATCCTTGTACGACCTGCTGATCTGTAATTTTGTGCTCTAAAATTTGTGTCATCTTCCCTTCCCTACTTTCCATATCACATAATCATCTTGAGAGATCCTAAGTTTCAGATGACTAGCCCAATTGAAAGCCTGCCTATTGATTAGCAAGCAAATCCTTTCCTGACTCCATTGCCCAATGGTTTTGAATATTTCCTGGAATATTTCACCTCTGCCTTATCCCTATTTGCTCATCCTGGTCTTACATTGAACCCTTCTTTCCTGATAACTAGCAACCAAACAAACAATCAAACAAACAAACCTGTGCCTATAACTAGCCTAACATCTTAAAATTTGAGCTTCATAGACATAAACCTTTGCTCAAACTAGAGAGATCCCTCTCTGGACCCAGGAGGGCTAGATCCTGAGGTCTGAAAGTGGTTCTGATGTTGTCTCATCTTTTGGTCTTGCCAATCTGGCCAAAACATGGGAACCCCAACATAATGGCGACTCCGCTGGGGAATGATTGCATTACACCTTAAACATTCTTAAACATTCATAAGACCTACAATCTCTGGTTAGGTTGGCAGTTAAACACTCCTATTCTCACATCAACCTCTACACCATTTGTTGTGTTTTCCCATACTCTTGGACAGAATCTGGAAAGGGCCAGGTAGCCTCCGGATCTCACACTCTTTCAGAGTTGACATATCTGGTAAATTCCCTCCCAGTCAATCTCTGGTTATATTTTGATGTGTTTTGAAGATATCCTTGAAAGGGACATCTCGAGGGAACCATGGTGGACAGTGTACCCTCTAAAAAACATCCTAAACCTTCCACCTGGCGACTCCATAGTTCCCTAACGTTTCAAAGACTCCACTGGTGATCAGTAGGCCTGCTGATTATCTTGGTTCACATTAGACTCCACTGGGAGGCCAGCCCCCATAAAAACATCAACCACAGTAGAAGTAACAAGTAGGGTTAAGCTGCTTGGTCGGAAACAACATTCTGGCTTCTAGAACCATTCATACAAGAGCTTACCCTGACGCAGACCCACCTGAAATAGTTGACAATCCTGAGAGCATCATCAAGGGAGCTCATACACCTAAAAGATCAACTATTTCCAAACACATCCATAGAGCTAATTCTGCACCAGAAGATCTTACAGCTCTGTCACAGTTTCACCTTGACCTAGGCCTACCCAACAGATTACCTAGAACTTGGTCCTTCAGTATCTTAGACCAGCCAGACCCTGAGCTTCCTGATTCACCACAGCAAAGTGGTAGACACCTTGGGAATAGACAGACACTTCCATCTACACCTCCTGATTTACATTTCATACAAAACTTGGGGCTCAGTCACCCTAGGTCTGCTCATCAGTCTTCTGCTGGTCATAATATCCCTGTCATCCATATACCAGCTGCCCAAGTTAACCCTTTACCTCATCAAAATATCATTATGGTAGCCTGGTATGCACCCCTAGTGTTACCTCAGCCTCTAGTACCCTTACCAAATGATTATCAGTCTAAGATCCCACACTTCACTGCAAAAGATTCCATCACGGCCCAACAACATGTAGATAAGATGGAGGATTCTTTTGACTACATGGAAATTGATGATGATACAGTCAAAATGAGAATCTTTGCCCAGAGCTTAGGGGGTGATGTTAAGAAATGGTTTAAGGGCCTGCCTATAGGTAGCATCAATGATCTCTCGGGCTTATATCAGACTTTCATAAACAAATGGGAAACTAGGGCGAATCCTCGCCAACTCCTGGCAGAATACATGACCCTTAAGAGAAACGTAGGAGAGAGTGTCCACGATTACACAACAATATTTAACAACATTTATAATGCCCTCCCTCCACATATGAAACCTCCACAAGGCATGGCCCTAGCAAAATAACCTGAGGGTTTTGATGCTGACATGGCCTATGAGCTTAGAGATAAGGAATACAACACATTGGAGGACATGCAGAAAGGAGCAGTGAACATAGAGGCAAATCTGATTGAGAAAAGAGCAAGACTAAAATCTGAGAGAAGGGTAACATATAGAGAGGACAATGTAGCCTCCACATCTGACCAAAATTACGATAAGCTATCTAAAAATGTGGAAAGGTTACAACAAATGATGGAAAATATGGTTGTCATTGTTAGCAATCAGAACAAGAACCAGAACCAGAACTTTAGAAGAAACAATAACGCTCCCAACAGACAAAGAGAATCAGATCAACAAGTTATTCCCCCATTCCAAGAGAATTTTCTTGATGAAGATGAGGGAATCATAGAAGAGTCTGAGGGAAACACAATTAATATGTTTGAAACAAAAGATTCAATCCATAACTGTTATTCAGAAGAAGACTAGCCTTCACCCTCTGGTTGGGAGGAGGAATGATTGGAATCTGAAGATTACATATTAGGATTTGAAAATGCCATGATGCAAGTCAGAGAACAGTATGAACTTAGAAGCAAAAAGAGTCAAGAAACTGCCAAACCCAAAGCTTCTGAGACTACCATAAAAAAGAGGCCTGAGAAAACTTCTAAATCAACTGCTGAAACCAACAAATTAGCAGCTGAGAGTTCTGGAAAGAATAGAGAAAAAGACAACCAAAACACTAATGCACAAGGTAAACCAGCTAGCAGCACTAGCACTGCAGTTAGTGCTCCTGATAAAACTTCCACAAACACTGTACATAATGAAAATCAGCCCACTGATTTAGCCACTAAGGCAGTGGCAAAAAAAAAGAGATGAGCATTTCCAAGAGTTAGCCCACTTTCAATTTGGAAAGTGAGATTGCAAGAATTAAAATCTCTGTCCCACTTTCTGAGCTGGCCACTCAGGATGTATATAAAGGCCAGATTTTGAAGGCTTTGAACCTGAGTGAGAATGGTGACTCTGTCAATTTGAATGATGATCAGCCTACCCTCTTGTTTGGTCCTAAGATAGAGGGGAAGTTTCAGGAAGGGGTAGTTCCACCTTTCTATATCAGTCTCAACATTCATGACAAGATCCTGCATAATGCAATGCATGATTCTGGAGCATCTCACAACCTAATGCCTAAGGTAGTTATGGAAAGACTAGGTCTAGAGATAACCAGACCCTACAAAGATTTATACTCTTTCGACTCTAGCAGAGTAAAATGCCTAGGCCTGATCAAAGACTTGTGTGTGAGCTTAACTCAAATCCCAGCTAAATGCATGGTCATGGATGTTGTGGTGGCAGATGTGCCACCCAAGTATGGCATGCTACTATCAAGATCATGGGGAGCCAAGCTGTAGGGTACGATGCAGATGGATGGCTCATATGCCACAATCCCAATCTTTGGCCAACTTAGAAAGCTGTATAGGGAGGCACAGATGAAATTTCTAGTCAGTAGCCCCGAAAAACCAGAAAATTCACCTGTTTATTCTGTACACACAGACCTTGACTCCTTCATCTTTTGTAATGATGCATCCTTGGAAGGGTAAGAGTCCCAAAACATAGATACTAGAGGAGAGGCAGAAGCCATGGAATTTAACATAATGGCTGCTCTGGATTCAGAGGACAATGAAGAAGAAAATCGCAACGAAACTTGTAGGATATGCGGTGGAGACCTAACCCCGAGTGAACAAGAAACAGAGTGTAAACAACCATTTGGCCAGATCCTTGAGACTCATACATTTCACAAAGAACAAAGCGATCCACAACCCAGTATAGACCCTATAACGCAACATAATGGCGAAACCAGCCACAAGGAAAAGAATGACACCGAAACCAAGAGTGAACCCCTGTGGGTGATGAACTTTGATGGGTCATGCACCAAGAGAACTGTCGGAGCGGGGGTATGGTTACACAATATAGAAAACGACTATGCTGAGAGCCACGCCTGTAGTCTGCATTTCAAATGCACGAATAACGTCGCTGAATACGAGGCTCTGATCCTAGGTCTAAATCTGTTGATTAAATTAGGAGCCCGTAAGATAGCTGTGCAGGGAGATTCTGAGCTGGTGATAAAACAGGTAAATGGGGAATACACAACGAAACATCCTAGGCTGAGAGCATATAGGAATGACACCGTGGATCTACTGAAAACGTTTGTTGAATACAAATTAGTGTTCGTTCCTAGGAGTCAAAATGTCATTGCAAATGGATTAGCTTGCCTAGCCAGTTCCTACCCCAAGACTCCCGGAGACCAACAAATCATCATTCAGACCAAATTTAGACCTGCTGTGCCAGACAACAAAAAATATTGGCAGGTATTTGAAGGTGATAAATAGATTGAAGATTTCCTGGTAGGCAGAAACGAATTTGAATTTTTTGATTCGGACTCCAAATCTGACAGTAGCTTCCTAAGTGAAGGATCCTCAGATGAGGAAGAAACACCCTGTAACATAGAAATAAACTCTTTAGATGAACAGACTGGAAATCCAGACGGAAAATGTGAAAATGCAGATAGTGAGGAAATAGAGGTACTGCAGGCCAAAGATAAGAATATACCTAGAGGCCTAGCACCCTTAGAGGACCTTTTTGACTTTGATGATGTGGCAAAAAATCCCACTATAGAACATGCAGACTCTGATGTGGAAGAATGCAACATAGGCACTGGGGATAAGCCCAAAATGATTAAACTGGCTAAGTCTTTACCTGCAGACATGAAGAAGAAATACATTGACCTTTTCAAGGAATTCATTGATGTGTTTGCATGGAGCTATGAAGACTCAAATGCCTATGACACAAATATTATCCAGCACAAAATACCCTTGAAAGAAAATCAGAAGCCCTTTAGGCAAAAACTTCACAGAATCAATCCCAAGCAATTGCTTGCAGTAGAGAAGGAGATTAAGAAAATGCATGAGGCAGGTATAATTGTGTTGGTGAGGTTCTCTGATTGGGTATCAAACTTAGTGGCTGTGAGGAAGAAAACAGGAGAAATCAGATTGTGCATAGACTTCGGGAATCTTAATAGAGCCTCACTCAAGGACAATTACCTGTTGCCTAAAATGGAACATATCCTACAGAAGGTAGTGGTCTCTAAAATAATCTCCCTTCTGGATGGTTTTTCAGGTTATAACCAAGTCTTAGTGATCCCAGAAGACCAACTCAAAACAGCTTTTACCACTCCATGGGGTACCTTCATGTATGTGAAGATGCCTTTTGGATTGATGAATGCTGGAGCCACCTTCCAAAGAGCAATGGACATAGCATTTTCAGATGAGATAGGGCTCTTCATTGTTATCTACTTGGGTGACATAACCGTCTTTTCCAAGACCGAAGAAGAACACTTGAAACATCTGAGAAAATTATTCGAAAAGTGTAGAAGGTTTGGTCTGTCCCTGAACCCTAAAAATACTATCTTTGGGCTACAGGAAGGAAAACTCCTTGGCCACATTATATCCGAGAAGGGGATCAGGATATACCCACAGCGAGTTGAGGGAATACTACAGATCACACACCCCAGAAACATCAAGGAATTACAGTCTTTCATTGGGAAGATTAACTTCCTTAGGAGGTTTATTCCTAATCTGGCTGAACACCTTAGGAACATGACTAACATGCTGAAGAAAGGTGCAAGAGTTAGATGGACTTTAGGAGCTAAACAATCTTTCGAATCAGTGAAACTCGCACTCACCCAAGCTACCGTCCCAATCAGCCCAGATTTCTCCAAAGATTTTCTGATCTTTTCCTTTGCCTCGAAGCACACAGTGGCTGCAGTCTTGCTGCAGAAAAACATAGAAGGAATGGAACAGCCGATTTCCTTCTTTAGCAAAGCACTCAGAGATGCCCTCTTGAAATACAACATCATGGAGAAATAGGCCTATGCTCTGATTAAGGCCTTGAAAGACTTCAGGGTGTACATATTGCATTCTCACACCGTAGCTTATGTGCCCAACATCATAGTCAAAGATATACTGTCCCAAGACCCAGATGGGAAAAGGGGCAAATGGATATTCGTGATCTTGGAGTATGACCTTGAGATAAAACCCACCAAACTCATTACAGGTCAAGGCTTAGCAAAATTAATGGCTGAATCAAACCTGCCCTAGACATTAACATGATAAGTACCTTGGATGAGCAACAAGAATTTCCTGATCTCACTGTTGAAGAAAAATTTCAGAGCTCTCCTTGGTATTCCGACATTCTGTATGTGCTTACACACCTCAATGCCCCTCCCGGATTATCAAAGACCAAGGCCAGATTCTTAAAGATAAAAGCCAGAAATTACTGCATTTTGAATGAAAACTTATACTGGAAGAATCCTAATGGCCTATTGCTTAAATTTTTGCCTGAAAATGAGGTAGAGAGGGTTAAACAAGAATTCCATGCTGGAGAATGTGGGTGCCACCTGAGTTGGAAAGCCACTGCAAACAAAATACTCAGAGCTGGCTACTATTGGCCCACGCTCTTCAGTGTTGTCCATAAATTGATAGTTTCCTGCCACAAATGTCAGATCTTTGAGGGAAAAAGAAAACTCCTCCCTTTACCCCTACAACCCATCACTGTCGAAGGTCCCTTTCTGCAATGGGGCCTAGATTTCATAGGGGAAATTCACCCTGCTTCTTCTGCACAACACAAATGGATCCTAACAGCCACAGACTACTTCACTAAGTGGATAGAGGCCATACCCACTAGGAATGCCACAGACTCAGTCATCATTAGTTTCCTAGAAGGTCACATCCTGTCTCGGTTTGGCTACCCAAGGAAAATAATCACTGATAATGCTACTGCTTTCGGATCCAAAAATATGGTTGATTTTTGTCACAAGTATCAAATAGCACTTGGTCATTCAACTGCCTATTACCCTCAAGGTAATGGATTAGCTGAATCATCAAACAAGAGCCTGGTGATCATCATCAAAAATTTGTTGGAAGAGAACAAAAAATCATGGCACAACAAGTTAGTACATGCTTTGTGGGCTGACAGGCTTACGACAAAAAAGTCCATTGGCATGTCACCATTTCAGCTTGTCTATGGAACAGAAGCAGTATTCCCTACTAGCCTTGGGATACCGGTGATCAAACTGATCCAGGAGATCCAAACAGAAGAAGACAGCATGGTGAGGAGAATAAACCAAACAATCTATCTTCAGCAAACAAGGGAGGAGGTCTACAACAGAGCAGTGAAAGTTCAGGAGAATATAAAGAAATTGTTTGACAAAAGAACCAAAGCTGTTGATTTCAAAGTTGGAGATAAGGTTTTGAAGTGGGATTCGAGAAGAGAGGATAAAGGAAAGCACAACAAATTTGACAGTTTGTGGCAAGGCCCATACCTCGTCCAGGCCACCGTGGGTCCCAATGCTTTCTTCTTACAAGAATTAGATGGCACTGAGCTGTTTGGGGGTCCTATCAATGGCAGGATGCTCAAACATTACTTCTGCTAATTTCCAATTTCCAGTCTCCATTTCCATTGTACATACCATTGCATGTTTTTATTTTCAAAGAAAAAGAGAAAATATTTCAAAAAACAGAGGAAAGGGAGAGGTTCAGACATGCTTAAAACGTGAACCTCTGATGTGCAAAGGATTGGCTCTAACAAGCTCAAAACCTGAGCCAAAGCAAGTAAAGCAGCTGGTCCTAACATGCTCAAAATCTGGACCAACAAAGAAAAAAGAAGAATCAGCTCTAACATGCCTAAAATCAGAGCTGTAATGAAGAATAAGTGACTCTAACAAACTCAAAACCCGAGTCACAAGGAGAGAAGGATACTCTAAAAGATTGCAGATTTCAAGCCTTCACAGTTTTGTCTTCAGTTTTGCAAGTTCTGTCCATGTGTGACTGTCTTTATGCCATGGTCCACAGCAAGCCAGACAGTCTAATCCTGGCTTGGTTGTTTGTCAATTTCTGTTAGAATGTAGAGAATAAATCTGCTGGACAGTTTAATCCCAACAGATATTAGATTAGGTAGAGAAACACATGAGACCAACAGTTTAATCTAGTCTCATGGAGCAATAAGGGTAGATTTAGAATAGGTTTATCTTTGGTTAACAAAATAAAATGTTGTAAAGGGTCTGCTAGCTCAAACGCACCCTAGAAGAAGAAAAAATGCTAGGATTGTAGTATGGGTAGGTAGATTATTGAGGAAATTTTTTCTGCTGATGTAGTGTTTTCTTATTGTGGCAGCTGATCAAAGAAATAAAGGGATGTGCCAAGCAGCAGGCCACTGGCCTACTCCAAAGATATATTCTCTGAATTCTTGACTCCTTCAAGAAGAATCCATCCCCATGTGGAGCCACTGTTAGCCCCTTATAAATTTCTTGACTAGCAATCAAGGGGCTAGTTTGTTCTGTAAGCCTGCAAGGAATGCATTTCCCCTTGAAAACACATCATACTTGTAGCCTTTTGTAGTTCCCTACCTTGTAACTGTTTCCCTCTGCTGATTTAAGCAAATAAACCTTGCTGATAAAGAATTATGCTCCAAAAGGCTTTATTTCGCCCTTTGTATCCCTGCATTTTCCCTATTCTATCCTTTTTCCCTTTTTCTCCCAAATCCCCTTGTGTCCCTCCCTAATATTCCCATCAACCTCCTAAATTCCTCCAAGATCTACCTCAAGTCCCACCCTTGCCCTTGGTTTCCTCAAATTTCCCCTCTATCTCTTTACCGTTACCCTCCCTAGGCCTCAAAATGCATTAAAATGGGTTAAAAACCCACTTTTGGACCATGTAATAAGCCTCAACCCCTTCTCCGCTAGCCCTTCACCTTTCCTTCCACGTGATCATAGCGCTGGAACCACCTGCCAGAGAAAAAAGCGTTTATCTCCAATCCATGTCGGGCGCGACACCAGCCGTTGATCTTGGTAGATCGGGTGGCTATCATTAAATCTTCGGCGCCCGTGTTTCCTCGTTCAAATATACGATCGCACCATTGCCATGTTTAAACGTTGATCATGATGCGATACGCCCAGCGCAGTGGTCCCCATGCAATGTTCATAAACCCGGTGGTTTCTATCGCACCACCTTTGGGCAGGGGGCGGTATTCTCCGATCGGCCAGCGATTCCACTCAACATTTGACGCGTGGCTCCTATACGGTTTCAAAACCACTTGCCCATCGTGCGTTAACGTTTGGCATGGGATGCGCAGCGATATGCTCGTGCACCATGCGATCTGGGGCAGTTGATCCAACGGTCGTCACTCCATGAAGCTGCACTAGGTTTAACCCACGCCAACCGTACTCCTGTCCCACTATTCATCATCCTCCGCTGTGTTTCCCACTATCGATATCCTTTGAGATCTGACGGTCCAAATTGGTCTTCTCCCCACTTTGTGAATTAATAAATTAGCCACCGTCACCGCCCGTCACCTCCGCGTGTCTCCTCCATACATTCGTCCACCCCAGTGACGTATATCCATTCGAGGCCAAATTTCATTGTTTTTCATTAAATTGTACGCTCCGTGTCTTTCCATGCGATTCCCGCTATGCCACGTTCACTCCCACGGTAGCCTCTATGTTTTTTATCTTACGTCCACACCATGCTACCCTGGTCACAGTCATCCACATCATCTGCTCCCAGCCATTGTTTTCTTAACAAGTTTCGTATTTTTGCAGGGTTTCAAGATGCGTGAAAGGTGCAACGATCCATATGAACAACTTTAATGGTGGGTTGCGCAGACATGATTGAATCTGGAAGCTGGTACCACCATGAAATTGTCAAAGAGGGTGGCTGACAGGACTTGCATTGAAGAAGAGCGGGGAGTTCGGACTCATGAATCTTTTGGCACCATTAAAGCTCATTTTTCCCAACGGCTCTTGAAGCAGCAGGAGCCATCGGCATAACGGGTTGGGGAGTTCAACCTATGTACATCACTAAAGATCTTAAATCCTAATCCTTTGTATTTTAAGGGAAAAATTAGATTGAAAGCTAAGGATCCTTGCGAAGGTACAACAACGCGAAATCCAATGCATATCGGGGTTTATACAACAATAACATGTTTTCCTCCGTAGGGGCCAGTGCCCATGCAATGTTCAGTATGCCGTGCAGGAGAGATTTTCTACTGCAGCTTGACCCGGTACACAATAAATTTGCTTCATCGATTATGTGGAGATCTCTTTATCATTCTTTTATATTTTTTATTCTGATAGCACCACACCATACTACGGTCAAACACATCGAGTCATATCGAGAATAATCCCGGTCCCCGAAGATACGTTCATTCTGCCCAAAGAGCACCAGAGATTAATGCACAAGATTCATACAGAATGGGCTTCGGCCCTCTTTCTTTTCAGAATTTTAATACTGCATTTAGTTCTCCACCTACCTCCTCTGCTCCTTCGGAGCTATAAATTGATGAAGAACTCATTGTAAAGGTTGTTGTCAGTTATCAGAGAACTGAAAATAGTTTCTTTTGAGACACAGTCTCTGTGTAAAGATTGTAAGATAGGTTGAAGGAGATGTTTTCAGACTGAGTATTCAGCTATTGGCAATATTATACTTGATTGGTATTGTTATTTAATATGACAAGCACATTTCTTTGGATCCTGATCTGAAGCAGCGGTGATGTTTTCCTATCTCTGTGTTTACATTCATTTCATTTCGTTTCTACTGGCTTGCATCAGAATATTGGCATAGGATTTACCCTTGTTAGGTACCATATGTTTCTGCTCTCCTTGCCATTTATATTTCTCTTCTGAATGTATTATTTGAGACATGATTTCAGTTGGTTTAACCAGTGTAGTAGATGTTATTGCCTGCTCTCTGACGTGTGAATTAAATGAATTCAGTCCTTATATGCTTCTTGTTATAGATTTAGTTGGAAGATTTGGGAACACTGGGAATTAGAGTTAGCCCTGTCCACTAGGATCCTTGTACGACCTGCTGATCTGTAATTTTGTGCTCTAAAATCTGTGTTATCTCCTCCCTCCTACTTTCCATATCACATAATCATCTTGAAAGATCCTAAGTTTGAGATGACTAGCCCAATTAAAAGCCTGCCTATTGATTAGCAAGCAAATCCTTTCCTGACTCCATTGCCCAATGGTTTTGAATATTTCCTAGAATATTTCACCTCTGCCTTATCCCTCTTTTCTCACCCTGGCCTATATTGAACCCTTCATTCCTGATAACCAGCAACCAAAACAAACAGTCAACAAACCAACCCACGTGCCTATAACTAGCCTAAAATCATAATGTTTGAGCCTCATAGACATAGACCTTTTGCTCATACGAGAGAGATCCCTCTACGGACCCAGGGAGGAGCTAGATCCACGAAGTGCAGTGGTTATGATGTTGTCCCATCTTTTGGTCTTGCCAATCTAGCCAAAACATGGGAACCCCAACAAGTTGGTCATGACTGTCTTGACACTAATCAGCCTATAAATGACAAAGAAAATCAAATTAAGGAAAGTGCAGAAGATGTTGATCAATTTAAGGATCAAAGCGGTGACAAAACCACATTAAAAAATTCCATTGCTACCCCTCTCACATACACATACCACAGAGGGAGGAGAGATGTGTTTGCTGCCTCTAAAAGGCAAAGGGCCATCTCCTCTCAAGCTGCCAAAACATTGGACAAGGGCAAGGAAAAGATGGAAAATATTGAGTAGAAGGTACAAGTAAGAAGGAGCAAAAGGATCAAGAAGACTTCTCAAGGGCCTCTTTTCATTGATCTAGACAGTGAAAATGAAGACCAAGAGATGACTACTAAGTTGCTCCTCTTAGAAAAAGATGCACATCTTCAAGAATGGGAAAAGGATTTTGAAAGGGCACAAAGGATCATATACTATTATAAAGAGGAGCATAAAAATTTCAAAGAGGTAAAGAAGGGCCTTGCCTTATAGAAGAAAATGGTCAAACATTATGCAAGGAAAAGCATGCCTACTAATGCCAAGCTAAAGCAGGCCCTCATAGAGCTGGATGACCTAAAAAGAACCAAAGTACATGAAAGCCTTGGGATCTTGGCTGATGCTTCTCAGCAGATATCTAAAACCCCTTGAGGGGTCTCTGCACCAAATTTGAGGCAAATCGGGAAAATTTTTGTTTTTTTCAAAATTTTGACCCCTAGGAGCACAACACCCTAGGCGCTACACACAAAATTGGTGCATATTCAGCTCTCCAAGTTTACGTTTTTGGGTTTTTCACATCACCAGAAGTCTACCCATGAAATTTCAGGTCAATTGGAGCAGTTTTTCCCCCTCAAAAGGTCAAAAAACACCTCAAATTTCACCTTTCTGCCTCCTTTTCAAACCAGGTGGTGTGCACAGAGCAGTGTTGGGAGATTTATTTCTGAGCAGGTAAATTGAATTCATTCAGCAGAACTCAAGTATTTTTGGAAAGTAGACTCATCACGCTTTCCAACAAGCCATCACAGGGCCAACACCAATGCCAGGAAGGGATCCAAAACTCAACTACAATAGACTGTATTTTCTGCAGAAGTAGCACTCTACAAACAGACTGTCTTTTTGCCAAAAGTCAACAAAAGACACGAATTAATGGCAAAATAGTTTTTTAATATTTTCTTGGGCAAATCACTCCAGATTTGATTAAGGAGTTATGTTATGATATTTTTCATTTATTATCTTATCTATTATGTGTCTTGGGCCTTGCATGCCCATTAAGCACATAAATGACATTTATGACGGAATTAGGGTTTCTGGAAGCCTCTTATGGTTTCCACCTCCTCACTTGCTCCATAAATATAGCATGAGGCTCTTATGTATTGGGCTAGATTTTGATGACTTATTCTCAAGAAATACATAGTCTCTTGGAGTTTTGAAAAGAAATTTGATTTCTTGGAGCTCATGCATGCCCTGATTTGTTTGTTGATGGAGGAGGACTGTTTGCAGGATCCATAAGCCTGGTTGATGGTGATGTGTTTCTCTTTTGTTCATGTTTTCTAGTTTTTCATTATGTTTCCATATTTCTTTGTTGTAGTAGGACAAATAATTTAGACCGGGACATGTTTTCTGATGGCACCTTAGGTTTGTTTGTTCTTCACTACCTTAATGTTTTCTTCTGCTAGGATATGTTAGAGAATTCATCTTTTGATCTCTAAGGATTTCCTGAGCTTTTCTATTTCTTGAATGGTTTAGATTAGTTGGTATCAAGCATGATTTATGGCCAGCCCTGCATATTTGTTTCCACTAAAAACCCCATTCTTGGATTCATGTCTTTAAAACACCATTACCTAGGTTTGTCAAAGAAGTTTGTTTCAATCATGCTCTTTGCAATTGCTTAGCTAATTGTTTCAAAGAACCTTCATAGCTATAATCTTAGATGTTCAAAGTTTCTCTCCTTTTATGATTGTAGTTATTTGTGCATCTTTAATGTTTTCTGTTCTTGATAATGAAATCCATGAAAGTTGAATAAGTTTCTTGCCTTTTTGTATTTCATTTGAATATTTGTCTTGGATATTAATCAGTTTAAGTGTTGTTCATTGAGCTTAATGGTTTGCCCTACCTCATGAGTTATAGCTTTTTGTTATCTGTGTTTAATATCTCCATGTTAAAGTATATGATAGAGAATTCTTTACTACTCTTTGTCAAACTTTGTTTCTCAAAATTAATGTCCATCTCATGATCCTTCAAACCTCAAAGATCCACCAAGCAAGCTAGATTTTCCCTACAATACTCCTTGCTCCATTTATGAACCTATCATGACCATGTTGGACTTCATTGCCCAATGACTTGAAGTTTTCCTTGTTTCTATCTAGTCTATCTAAGCATCATACCCAACCAATAACAATCAACAAACCCAATATTTCATAACTAGCCTAAAATCAACCCTAATCAGCAAACAAGTTCACATATTTGCACCTAATAGAGAGATCGCTCTCTAAATCCAAGAAGGCTAGGTCCTTGGATTCCAAAGCTTGGTTTGATTTTACCCCTATCCATTTGTATCTCACTCAATCTAGCAAATTACGGGGAGCTAACATGGCCCACCTGTGGAAATATTTTGAGAATATTCCAAAGAATATTATGATAATATTCCAAGGAATATTCCTTGGAATATACCTTTTTCTGACTGGACTATATGGATTCCTAGTCAACATCCATGTCATCCCTGCACAAAATTTTCCTCTTTAGCAAAGCGAACAAATCATGTTTCTGGGAGCATCCAGAGTCCATTTTGCGCGAAACAAAGTGCCCCAGAATCAGGATGCCAAGAACTACGTGGTTTTTTAGGTTTCATGTCATTATAATAACTTTGATTTTTGACCTGAAATTTGAGCTCCTGATCATACATCCCCACTGAAATATTTTGGTCTCCAAAAGAACACTTTCAATTATCAAATTGAAGATGTCAGAACTCATAAATATCCCAAAATTCAATTGTAATGTAAAAATTTCAATTGGTTCCCTTTAAGCCCCAATAAAGGTACATGACTTATCTTCCTCATGAATACTTATTGTCTTGTTAAGAATTGAGCCATAATTCTTGTCGTTGTTTCAGAACAAACACTGATGAGTGGAATCTCAATATTCTCTTAAAACTCATCTTTACATGGCTCCAAAAAACACTTCATCTTGAACATTCTCTCTTGAAAAAAGACTTGATCCCATCCTAGAGATCAGAAACCAATCAACTTGCTTTGGTGTCTTCAAACTGAGCTTGTACATATAAGTACTTTGCTGCAAATTTTTTCATGATGTTTGTATTTTCCTACGAAACATAGTTATCTTTAAACAATCTTAACCACACGACTCATTCGCACAAGTTTCAACATGAATACTTGTATCGGTGAATTTGATACATCTAGTATAGAATTTATGAATGATAATTTGTACATTCACAAAGTCCATAAACATGTGGAGTATCAAGCTAAAAAATTACATCAAGAAAACAACATCTACTTGCTAAACATAGTGAAAATAATGTTGAATTTACAAAAGTACCTTTGAAAGGTAATGATAACAAGCAATTACAAAAATTTCAAAACAAATCTACAAGAAGTCTACCCAATCTTGCCTCTCCTAGGTTTGTGGGTTCTCTTTTTTCACCACCTTGTCTGGAGGAGGCTGCTTAGGATTGTGAAGAACCATTTTTTCTACCTTTTGTCTCCCTTAAATCATGTGACATAATCATTTTACTTTTTCTCGAATGAATTTCTGGATGCAACTTCCAACAACATTCAATATCATGTCCATGCACTTGGAAATGAACACAAAAAAACTTATTCTTGTTCACATACATAGAAGTTCCCTCTTGTGAATGGGAGTCGATATTCTCGATGACCAAAATTTGGTCCATCCTCTTAACCATTACCATGCGTTGCTCACACATAGCCATGCAATGGTCAAAATATTCACAAAAAGTACAAGTAATTTTCTCCAACAAATAATAAAAATCACCATGCTTTTCATAAGTGTCTTGAGAGTTATAGTTGTCTTTAGCGCTACTGCTATGGCGATCTTCTCCTGGTGAAGAAATCTCCTTCTTGGAGGCTTGATGTAGTTCAAGATTTTTAGAGCACTCTCTGTTAGGGCCCCGTAATTTGTTAGATTAGTGAGAAAAAATGAACAGGGGTAACGTCATACTAGTCTTTGGAGTCCTAGTACCTGGCTTTCCTGGACATAGAGAGGGCTCTCTCTATTTTGTGCAAAGGGATATGAACTTGTTTGCTTTTTAGGTTTTGATTTTAGGCTAGTTGTTAAGTTTAGGGTTTTTTTGTTTGTTTGGTTAGTTGGGCAAGTTGTTAAGTAGGTTAATAGAGTGGGGAACACCAATCCATTGGGCTATGGAGTCTGTAAAAGTCTTTGAAATGTGTAAAAATGAGTCAAGGATAGCTCAAAGGGCAAGTTGGCAAGATCAAATGGATCTAATTAGGTCAAGGGAGAGTGAAGTAACATGGCGTTGTGAACATAGTGAGTTAAATGGGCAATAAATTATCCTTTAAAAAACCAATAAATAAAAAAAATCTTCTAAGATGATAGCATAATGAAACTTGAAGAGCAATGAAGGATTCCTCAATATCAACTAGGCTAAGCAAGTCTTAAAAACAATAGTTAAGCAAGCTAAGAGAGCAGTGAAGGATTCTCAAAAACTTACTTGAAAAAAGATAACATTCTAACATAACATATCAGTAACACTAAAGAATAATTTAAGGATTTATTTAGCAAAAATTTGAGGAAGAAAACATAGAAGTCAAGAAAGCAGGGAGAAGTAGGGTATCAAGAAGATAAATCCCATTCTATATTTCTATTATATGACTAAATAACCATAAAAAAAATGAATAAATGAAGAAAAAAAACATAAATATGGAATAAATCACCATTTGAACAAGCTTAATGAATCCTAAGAGTGAGCTTGATCCATAGAAGCATAATCCAACACCATCACAAGGTACCAAAAACCAGTTTCACCAATAAACTCCAAGTCTATTTCATAGCATGCTCAACAAATATCCAACATATACAATGAAACCTCCATGATATATTTATCATGCATTGGAGGACTAAACCCTAATCAAGTCTCTGGAAGCCTATTAGTTAATCATAAATGTCACTTTTGTCCTTGAGACCTTGCAAGGCCCAAGGCACAAAATATCTTTTTGGCCATTTTTGGAAAAAAAAATGACAGCTGGGCTCTACCAAGCCTAAAAAAACATTCCAAGCATACTTTGTTGACTTTTTCTCTGTCAGGGTGCAACACTGAGTTTTAGGATGCATTTCCATGCCAAGGGCGTAACACATGAGCAAGAAAACTAGGTCAACTAGCAGCAAGGTTTTGAAGGCCTTCTTGATGTCGGAATGGGATCTGCGATGGCTAGTTGGAAATCCTGTTGAGTCTACTTTCCAGAAATACCCTCGGTTTTCTGATTGGGCCCATGTAACCTGTTAAACAAGAAAAACTACCAAGACTGGTAAAGGCGCAACACATGTCCTGAAAACTAGGCAGAAAGGTGAAAATTAGGGTGTTTTTAACCCTTTTGGAGGACCAAAACAACTCCAATTGACTTGAAACTTCGTGAGAATGTTGTAATTGAGCTGAGGATTCAAAAAATGTAAAACTTTCCTCTTGAATATTCCTTGAGAAAAAGCGTAGCACCATGGGTGCTACCCCCTTGGCCCTCCAAATCAACAAAAATCCAAAATTTCCAAAAAGTTCCCAAAATTTGCATTTATGTTCCTTTTTATGTCTGGGATGCTTGCAAGGGATGGATCCCATATTTTTCTAAGGTTTTATTTTTCTTTAGCTCTTGGTTCCATTATATATTTATAGGTCTTATTCCTCTTGCTGATGTTTTCTTTGATGCCTTTAGATTCATTGCCTTTACTGCTACAATGCTTTCTGTAATGCTCTCATCACCACTGCTAGGTGATTAATCATGGTTGACATTTTGAATGTCATTATCAGTGATATCCATGCTGTCCTTATGGCTTTCATGGCTTCTTTCCTCATTGGCATCACCACAGTCATGGGCCTCACTATGTTCAATATCATCTCTACTATCCTTGCTATTTTGATTAATGTCAACATAATCCTCATCATCATCATTATCTCCATTGATATCATGATTATCATGATTGTTTCTCTCCCCTTCATCTGCATTGCTCTTTGCACCTTCATCATTCCCACTGTGGGCCTCATTGTTTTTCCTTTACTGTCTTTATATCTGCCACGAGCCTCAATGCTCCTTTGACCTACTGTCATTATTATTTTCTTCTTCATTTACCTTTGTAATAGAATATCTACTGTCTTCTGCATTGTTGTTTGCCTCGTCGCACTCTGTCTTATTGATATCTTCCTCTTCATTCCATTGATGTCGCTATTGATAGGAAAGAGGGTATGTGATGTCGCCCTATTTTGAACAAAAACCCTAGGACTTTCACAAAACCCCTTGATTGTGCTTAGAATACCCTTAGCAGTGATTTTCAGGTGATCAAAGGTGATTTGGAGAGTTTTTAGTGCTTAGAAGGTTTTCTGATCAAAGGTGCAATGCCTGCCCGAGCTGTTGGGTCGACTTGCACGTGGAGTCAGGCGACTAAATGCACAACACCATGCAGGGCTGAATGCGTAGCGTCATGCATGGCTGAACGAACAACACCGTGCAAGGTTGAAAGCACAACACCGTGCAGGGCTGAACGCATAGCGCATGCAAGGCTGAATGTGTAGCACTGTGGAGGGCTGTCGAGCCTATCGGTTTGGGCTGAATGGCCAAAAGCGTAGTGGATGAACGTGGCATTGAGATGGGTGAGGGAGTTGGGCCTTTGTGAACGTGCAACACCGCTAGGCAAGGTTTCACGGGAATGTCGAGTGCTAGGTGAATGCGCAGTTCCCACCTACAGGCACGCAGCGCAGTGTAAAAAACACACAGGAAAAAATTCTAGGCGCGTAGCGCTTGTCACCAAACACGCAACACCGGGCAGACTTGCCTAATTTCACTCAAAAACTTGAAATTCCTTCCCTCCTTGAGATTTTTAACTTATTGCAAAGCATAAATAAACATTTTTAAGTGTTGAATGGGTCTTCATGGACTTTAGGGTTTTATTTAAACTTTTGAAATCCCCCCCCCCCAATGTTTAAGCCTTTTCATCATTTTCATTGATATTTCTTCAGAACTTTGCTTGCAGGTGAGCTAAAATTATGAAATTTTCTTCTCTTCTGATCATGGAGACTTCAACCTTTTATTTGACATAGCAAAAAATTTGTATATGACTGAAATGATAACTTTGATCTTCTTGTTGCTCCTTGAAGCATGACTTTTGACAATCATAGGGAAGGCTTTTACCTCCTGTGGCCATTTCTGATTTTGTAGATGCCATAAGTGATAATTTAAACCTTGATTAATAATAATATTTAACTCTTTTCTCTGTAGGAATTTCTTCATGCATGGCTTTGTATGCCATCTTCAGGTTTTTTGCTGCATTTGATCACTGCTTGACACACTGCTGGACTGCCAAGTGTAAAACCCTAGTTCCTCTTAGAGCCAAGTGCTTCCTGTATTATTTTTTGCACGATGTTCTTCGTTAGGGACAAACCACTTACCTCATAAATTTTAAAATATTTTGGGAGGACCCTCAGCAAGGGTTTGGAAGCTTTTTAGGTGATTTGAGTTGTTAGAGGGCTTAGAAGCTTTTCCTGTCCAAAGGCGTTGTGCCAGTTTTTGAAGGCGTAGCACCTTTTTGCAGAGGGAATTTGGAGGCCTTCCTGGTGTGAACATTGGGCCCATAATAGATCATTGGAAAGCTTATCCTATATAATTTCCAAATATACCTTTTTTCTCTGATTGGAGATGATTTGACTTGTCAAAAGTTAATTCCCCCAAGACTGGTCAAAAAGTGCAGAATGATGGTGCACAAATGCAGAGTGTTGGTGCAGAAAAATTATGGATGCCTTCCTCAACTCCAGATTGAGCCCATGATATCTCATTGGAAATATATTCCAATACAGTTTTCTTTTTATCCATCTCAAAAGTTATTTTGACACTCCAGCTATGAGAAAACCTGATTTTTCCAAAGGTCACTCCAGAAGTGCAACAATTCTCTCGTGACTCTTGTATTTTTGGCATTTATCCCAAAAAACGCTACATGTGTAAAAAATTAAGGAGTTTTTTCTTCTTGGACCTATGATGGAAAAAAACCTATCTCACTTTTTTCAAATTCATCTTTTTTTGGTCAGAAACATAGTTTGAAGAAAAATTGGCCTTAGGTGTGGCAAATGATTTGTCCTTTGGAATGAATTCTTGGAAAATGATGGAGGCATGATTTTTATGAGTTGGTATGGATTTATTCTCACTGATATGAAATATCATATGGATCGTTTTCTCCTATGCCTCTTTTCCATAGCAAACCCTAGCTTAGTTGGAAGGGAAAATTAGTGTTTGGTGTAGGCAAAACAGGGGATTTAGGACTGCCTTGTTGAGGGAAGGGAATGAAGGGGTTAAGGGTTCTCTAAATCTTGGTGAAATTTTGAGGGATAGGGATAGATGTCAGGGACTAGGGGAAAGTGGGATTTCAAGGATGGAGTGAGGGGAAGGGGTCCAAAAGGGAAAAACACAGGCCTAGTCTCAAAAAGTGTCAAATTGTATAAATAGGCTAGGTTTTGTAGAAAAATGATGAGTTTGAGGGATAGGAGTGATGGGAAGTGTTTATGAAGGTATATTAAGGATAGGGGAAGGTGTAAGAACATTAGGATACAAGCCTTGTTGATTATTTAACCATGAAAGTCATGAAACCAAGAAAAATTACCTAAAAAACCCTAGTTATCTACAAGAACAAAGGAAGGTAAAAGAACATAAGAAGTATTTTAGGAGCAATAGGGTGAGCATGGAATGGAAAAATGGTAGAATAGTGAAAAAATTTCTCTAAGGATAATGAAGTCAGTGACGTTTCTAAAACTCACAATGTTCATGGAATTTTGTTTTTAGAAATCTAGGACCAATATATAGTCATCTACAAATAGTAAAAATTATGGATGACTAACACTCTCCATACTCATGGTGACCATAACCCAACCACATTTATTTTAGCTTTTCCTCAACCAAAATAGGATTGGTAATTCCTTGACCATTTATGCCAAGTTCTCCACCTTCATAGCCCATGTTGGAGAGGAACCTCATACCTATGCCCTTGGTATTTTTGTCAAATGCTGCAAAGGTATTATTTTGTATGTAGATAGAAGAAGTAGTACTAGAAATATGAATAACCTCTTTAAGTTTACCATTCCAATTCTCACCCTCTTATGATGATGATGAAGGAAAACTTTTATATGACTCAAGCCATCCACTATCATTCACTGGCATGCGATGTGTGTTTTGAAGAAGTTTTCAAAAATCACATGCAACATCACCATTTGAACCATGACCACATACTTACTTACCTTTAGAGGTTTCCTTCTCTAGTACGGGATTAGAGCTTTCTGCAATTTTCTCATCAAGCACTTGTTGCATTAAAAAACACGTGCGTCTTTTCCTCTTCAACCTTTTCCAACAATATCCTCAACTCCATGTTCTCCATTTGAAGAGCCATTTTTTCGCCTCTAGCTCTTGGAGTCACTTTTCACTGCCCATTCTTTCCATGAGCTTGGTCTCACTGCCTATTCCATGTCTTTCAAAGGCTGCTTCCTTTTTTGGAGAACCTTCTCCTTTTGAAGGTCTAGAGCCTCCACCTTGCAGTTGTGAGTTCCTCTCTTCATAGACGACATTCAACATCCCTAACATGTCCCAGAAAGCCTTTTTGAATTTTTCATATTTTTCCAGTCTTGTAGACTCTCCTCCTAGAGACATGCTTACTGAAGCCTCAAGAATCTCTGGTGGTGAAACTTGAGGTGGATATTGTGGCAACTCTGGCCTCCTTATCCTTGTTCCAACTTGGGAATCTGCACCAAAAGTTTTCCTTCTCCTCTCTTGAGTTTGAACCTTGTGAGCATTTTCACCTTGCAAATAGTCAAACCCTCTTTTCACAAAGCAACATAAGATAACAATAAAACTGTAGCTCTGATACCAAATGATCCAAATGGAGGTGTATTAGTAAATTTTTTGCTAAGGCCCCCTCCATAATATAAACATGATTTCTTCTTATGTGCATAATATTTGAACTGAACAACAGGTTATTTGAAGAGTTTATTTTAAGTGTATTTCTTACAGTGATTCCATGAACAAATTTTAAAACATGAAATCATCAAACACTGAATGGAAAGATGCATCAAACAACTATACATAATCAATTGTTGAAGGATTTCACCCCTCCTACACTACATCTCCTTGAATCAGCTTTGAAGGCATGATTCATATTCATTATTCTCAAAGTTTAAATATGAAGAGTCATCAAAGTGTTGAACTGTAATATTAAGTTTATCCTACAAAGAAAAAAACTCCAAAGTTTCTTTTACCATGCACTTGCTGACCTACAGTCAAGCATGTAATTACCAACAACTCATGGGCATCTTGCATCAAGATCCCTTACTCCAAATTGAAAACAAATCAACATGTACTAAAACACTTCAAGTAAATAAATGGTCTTTTTTTCTAACTCACATAAAGAGAAAAGATGAGAATTAGATAGAACATTGCTGCAAAAGTTGCTGCTATAAACACATGGATGGAAGACCCCTGCAAGATCATCTCCATCTCAAAATCCCCTAAGAACTGGTTCATCACTCTGGTTGTCCATAGCACCCATAGGCTTCACTTTGCTAGAAACCCATCCAGACGTGCTCAAATGGTTCTAAAAATTATTCCAATGAAATCAAATGGCCAAGAATGGCTATCTAGCCTCTTCTTTCTCTTCAATTGGTTTCTAGGTGAAGCAGATATGAACTAACCCTCTGGTGGCCCTAAGCATCCTTAAACTTCAAGATGGAAAAATACCATCTAGAAGTGCTCCATTTCTTCTAAAACTTGCACCATTGAGTCTATAATGGCAAAGAATGGCCATTTAGCCTCTTCTTGTTATTCAATTGGTCTTCAGGTGAAGTAGACATTGCCTAACCCTCTAGTGGCCCTAGGCATTTTTAAACTAAAACCTAGAAAAATTAAATCTATAAACTCTCCATTGATTCTTGAACCTACACCATTGAGTCCAAAATACCCAAAAATGGTAATATAGCCTCTTTCTGACACTGATTTGTTCAAAAACTACCTTAGTTATGACTCTTTCCAATTTCACCTACAAAAACTCCACTAAATCTAGAAAACTGCACTTAGCTGGAGTTAAACTGCCAGTATTTCTCCGAAATTGGGGCTCCGCTATGTTAATACGACATTAAATTTAAGTGTTATTTTAAGAACTAATTAACCACTAAACTCACGCTTAACTTAATCTGCACTTAAAAACTAGATTAGGTGCATAAAACATGTTTATGGTAAAATAATAGTGGTTTAATATTTTAAAACTCTGCTTTAGTTGTTTGGCCCCACTCGTGGTCCTAGTGTGTGGTCTTATGGACCAGGGATTGGCCCTTCGGGGCCAGCCCTCAACTTCTCCAACCATTATACAATGATTAATATAAATACATGTTAGCTCCATTGATAGTTAAGAAATAACCGATAGGCGGGATGGTAAGCCGTGGCACTATGTGGTGGCAGGTCGTAGGGTCAAACCTAGTGCCTCCACTCGGACTTAAGAAAAAAATTTATTCCACCATACACCCAAGGAGGGTCACGTGGTGGCCTATGGGCTTGCCACGTGTCCTCACCCAATTGAACAACTTCAAACCAACCAAAAAATGACATGTATCCCCAATTTTCATACAGTAAGAGACTTATGCTTGGTATTTGCTGAGTGGTCCACCTATGGGAATATTATAAGAATATTTTGTTAGAGTCCTATAATTTACAGTATCAAAAGGTGACTGTGTACTTCCTCTTTGCAAATTTTTCATATTGTACATAGATTTCAATTTTCGAAAGTCTTTTCCAAAGAAAGATAAAAACAGATAAAAGAAGAAGAAAAGAGGGTATTGAAAAGAGGAAAAAGAAAGCCCCACACAAAAATATATATTTCTGAAAGTGTTGCAAACCAAAATGCCACTAATATTGAGAAGGGTTTGTGAAATCATACCGTTTAAGCATTATTGTACAATTTTGAATTTTCTACTGATAGGTTAGAGAATGAGGATTTTCCAAACTGTTTAATCTTGGATTATCAGTAGGTAGGTAGAAAATGACATTGGTTCAACAGCTTAATCTGAACCAATATTAGGAATAAATTCAAAAAAGAAAATGTTAGGAATTCTAAATTGGGTAGGTAGATTTGTTGAGAAAGGAGAAATGCAAAGTTCATGCTATAAATATGCAACCTGAAAACTACCTAATTGTTCCTGTAATCAAAATGAAGAGCTCAATTTTTTCTCTAAAGGTCTAAAAATGGATTATTTTGGCCAAATTTTGGACCTTATGGTATGGTTTTATCCTAAGTCCCCGACCACATTTTCGTATCTGTTAACCCTCTTTGTTATTCCTCTTATCCTAAGTTTCATTATTTACTCCCTCGACCATCATACCCAACTCCACCTCACATCACTTGTCCCGACCCATCCACATTAACCGTCCCCGCTCACCTCCACATATTATTCACACACCCTCTTCAGAATACCGCTCATTGTTTAAGTACCCCACAAAAATCTGGATGATTTGAACACAAAGTCATTAGAAACTAAAAAAAGAGTTTAATTCCAGTTGCATGGGCCCAAATCACAAGATTCAAAAGATAAGTGCCCAAGGGTAAAATGTTAAAAACCACGAAGTGTGATGTGCAATGTCAGGCGATTCCCACATTGCCCTCATATACACCTCGAATGCTTTGAAATCCTTCGTATTATGGTTATGGTAGATTTTTACCATTTCTTAACTAAATTTCACTTGTCTTCTTGGATAAATCTTGTAATGTGGTCCATCTCCTTATCAGAATCGCAGATTTCAAAGGATGCATGCGGAAGATAAATGTTAAAGTTAGCGAAGTGCGATGTGAGACGCTAGTGGGACCCGATCGCAATCACAAATCACAAATGTTAAAGGATGGGCACAGAAGGTAAATGTTAAAGTCATCGAAGTGTGATGTTTGATGGTGGTGGGACTCGATAGCAATTGAAAATCACAAATGTTAAAGGATGGGCATGGAAGGTGAATGTTAAAGCTAGTGAAGTGCGACGTGCGACGGCGGTGGGACCCAATCAAAGTTGCAAATTGCAAATGTTAAACGATGGGCACAAAGGGTAAATGTTAAAGTAAGCCAAGCGCGATATGAAATGCTGGTGGGACCTAATTGCAATCGTAAATTGTAAATATTAAAAGATAATTTGCAAAGGTAAAATGTTAAAACCACAAAGTGCGATGTGCAATGTCAGGTGGGACTTGATCGCAATCGTAAATTGAAAAATTTAAAGGAAAACCACGGGAGTTAAGTTTTATAATCGGCAAAGTATGATGTGTGATGCAATGGGACTCCATCGCACAACACACATCACAAGTTCCAAGAGATAATCACTCAAGATCACAACAAAAGCTTTGAAGTGTGATTTGTGAAGTGGGTGGGACCTGAGTGCATATCGCAAATTGCAAAGTTTAAAGTTTACATCTCGCGGTAGATAATAAAATCTACCACCAGTGGGCTGCAAGCGGACCCACCAATACCTTGACACGTCATGTATGTGCTAAACCTCCCACAACTCCCCACCATCTCCACCCACCTCCGCAGATCGTATGTCTCACAATGCCTTTCGGCTTCCCCGCATCTACCGAAGGTTAACAAAGGATGGGGGTTCGAAATGGGCGATATCTCACACCACCTTTTTGGCTACATGTCACGCTCATCGCTATTCTACACCCCCCTCTCCAATACCGTTACCGATCTCACCCCCTTCAAAAAACCCTTTGTGCCACCCACTAAACCGTTGCACCTTTGACCGTTGCATGTATCGTTCGTGCCATGTTTGCTCTTCACTGTCCAATTCACTCAAATCACATCCCCTCCTGTTAAAGAAAGTCGTTGTGCCATAAAGGGTTGAGCCATTATCCAACGGACCCGTGCCACTTGCACACCACCAAATCACTTTTTTAAAGCCAAATGCCGGCATAACTACAGAGTTTACTCTGTCATTAATTTTCAAACTGATGCAGGAGTTTAATTTGTAGGTATTATTAGAGAAAGTGCGAATTGTGCAAACCATTGCCAAAGATCCATTTATCCATCAAAGAAGAGATATCAGAACTCTGTGAAATCGGATTATAGGGCTCCTTTAGATTGTTCAATCCTGGTCACTATCCCCTTTTGTCATATCCCATCCCTAGTGCTAATCCATAACCATTTCCCTTTCTTGGTTCCCTCTCTATCATCCCATTCTCCATTGCAGGTTGTGAAATAAGAATCATAGAAGGGATGCCTCCAAAGCTATATCAATAACCTTTTAATCCTATTGTCTACCCACATGTGGAAATGGATCACTTTGCTCTAGCAGACAAAGGCTATAAAATCCATGAGACAAAGTCAGGCTCCGATCATTTTGATGTCTATTGCTAGCTTGAGGACAAATTTCTCGAAGGAGCCGATGACATTACCCTATGGGAGACCCAACTACCTCTTTACATCTTTCCAAAAACCCATAGTTGCCTAGATTTCACCAGGAAGTGTCGAATATATTATGACATTAACCAGAGGACCATAGTCACCCCAACAGGAGAAATATTGTTTGCCATTAATGCCCAATCCATCCAGTAGTTGATGCAGGCCCCCACTAGTGAACAAGTGGTCCCTTTCTCGTATGAAGACCTCAGAGAATTTTATCAGAAGATTGACCTTGCTAGTAGAGCCAAAACTTTTCATCTTTCCATGGCCCTTAATACCCCAATGCCTAAAAGGAACCTCCTTATCCATCATCTACCTTTTCTGATATGACCAAGCACATTATGTTTGTTTTATCTTATTTATTGGGTTACCACACTGATCAATGGGTAGATGAAGCTGTGATAGGTTTTTTGTCCACTCTTGCCCTATATTTTAAACCCACAGTCTTGTTCAACTATGCTCAGTTTCTTGCAGAGGCCATTCATGGAAAATTTCAAAGTTTGATACAAAGGAGGTTTTCAAATATTTCTCTATGTTGGTATATATGTTTGTCCATTTCCAGTCCAGAAGATTTCAATTTCGGATGACCAAGGTAAATGAAGATGATGAGCCTCAATCTGTCATTTTCTGGACCACCCTACTATTAAAAGATTAGAAGGATTATACATTCAATGATTTTGTGGATCTGTTTGTGCACCCAACCATCAACACACTCAGCAATGCAGCAGAGACTGGTATAAATGAAGAAATCAGGAAAACCATGCAGCTAACAGAGAAAGTGAAGACAACAGATTGGTATATATACCAAAGCTACAGAGAGATTCAAGTCTATGAAAATGAGGTATACCCTTACAAATTGCCAAATTTCCTCTCCATGAGGGTATTTTCATTGGGATACATAAGGCAAATGACACATGTAGATGAGCTCCACTTTGTTTCTACAAAGAAGAAGGCTCTATTCAAGATCAAGACACAAATTTGGCCTTTCATCTGTAACAATAGAGAAGCAAGAGAGGAGTTAGGAAAGATACTGAAAGAGATGGGTTTTAGCCACATTTTCACTTGGTCTTATGACCCTCCAGGGATTATCTCCAAAAAAAGGGTGGAACAAATATCCACATCCTATGTTCACACAAACAGACCTTCAATTGAGAACTATGCCAATAAAACAGAATGGGTGACTATTACCCTGCAAGAAGAGGAAGAACAAGTGTTATCCACTCGAGGCATCCAAACCCCAACACCACAAGAAAGGAAGAATGCAGAAGGAAAAGAAGACAAGGGAAAGTAGTAAGAGAAAGAGATAGGGAGAAAAATTCCAAGAGAGGATCAGTCACCTTCAGTGACTGATACCTCTAGTAAATAATTGAAACTAAGATATAGGAAGACGGCTTGAGTAACTCAACGAGGAGAATTAGGGCAACAAACAATAGTCCATATTGCAGACACCCTTGGGCCATCTCCAGTGGGTGGTCAAACAATATCCTCCCCTACATTTACAACCACAATGTCTCTGCAGTAGCAGGCCTTGCAAACATCTACTTCTAGACCTGCCATAGAAGGCAAAGAAAAATTAGTTTAGGACACATTCAAGGAAATAAAATTGAGAAATGAGGTTCTGAAGACTAACACATACAATCAATTCTAGAAGCAGACCCTGAGTTCACAAAGAAGGCTATTGTCTGTTTTTTACACTAAGAAGGGAAGGATGCAGATGGAATTTCTAGAAGCCTTGGTCCCATGACCCTAAGGAGAAGGAGATTATAAGAAGGCATCATTCGAATTTAATTCCAAGGAAATCCATTCGATTGACCAGATTGAATTACACAAGCAGACTAGGGAGATGGTGGCCTCCACCTTGACAAGTACTAATATGAGCTTTTCAACACTGCAGGTATCCTTATCCAATGCTCAATCACAACCTAGGATATAAAAGATATCTGCCATGGATAAATACTCAAGGATCAAGTCGTTAGAAGATTTAATAGTGAAGTTGGGTCATGACCTAGCCAATGTTCAAGCTGTGGAGGAGGTCTTGAAGAAGAAGAATGCTGACATAGTAGCCCTCAGGAAACAACTCAAGATGCCAAAAACATAAGACCCCTTGGCTAAAGGCATTGAGGAAGATGATTCAGATAAGGCAGAGCTATTGAAGCTAGTAGTGGAACAGTATACCCAAATCAAACAGATGGAAAATTTGATGGAGAAGTTACTGAAGGAAAAAGAAGAAGCAACTTGAGTGGAAATCATCCCACTAAAATTTGTTCCTGTTGGCTCTAGGGGTCTTGACCTAGGTTCAGAGGTTAAGGTTTTCCAACAAACCCCTATACTATTGACCCTTTTGATAGTGACCTCCTTGTGCAGGCCAAAGTCTCACCCGAAGCAGTATGGGAGGGTGCTGGAACCAGGTTTCCGCGCCCTAAGAGAGAGCAGGTAAGTGAAGCAGAGCTGCGTTCCCAAATTATTAGCTTTGTATTTGACAGATCTAGTTACAAACTTATATCACAGAGATCATATCTACTAATTACCTTTTCATCCATTTGCGTAATACCAAGCTACCAGTACAACAACTATAATTGTAGTAATCAATAGATCATAGATTCATATAACAGGAACAAGGATACCCTCACAGCAATAAAACAGATTATTCGCAGGTCCACTAATCATTATAGTCCAAAGTTAACAGAGCTATTATCAGTCATAGATCTAATCAGCACTTTCGCATCAGCACTATCATATGTAATATCACAAATGCATGAACAATAGTGTAGGAATTTACAGGGTAAGTTCCATAGATCAAGAACCAAAGGTCACTGCTCACAACCAGATCAAAAATCAATACACCAGTATAATCATGTGGTTAAAATCCTCAAAGAGGGAAACAGTCCATGACCTAAGCCAATGCAGCCACTTCAGGAAATTTATTAATATAAAAAGAAAAGTTACATATGTTTCTCTCATAAACGGTTACCAGACAAATGACCCTCCATGCTCTTTAAATATAGATCATGGACCAATCCAGTGTTAAGCCACGGATCAAGTGTCATTAATACCGAGGTGAGAGATAACCATTGGATCACTACAAATCGTGACCGTCGGATTATAAGTTACAAATGTACATGGTAATGAAACACACTTTACCTAACTCTACACTATACTAAGTTATTCTTAACTATTTCCTATGTGTCGAAATATCCTAACTTCCCCCCTTAAGAACAACTTGGGATAGGATTGAAGGATTTACAAAGGTGACACAAAAGGAGCCTATTTCCTATGTGTTGAAATATCCTAACATCCTCCCTTAAGAAAAAACTGGGATAGGATTGAAGGATTTACAAAAGTGACACAATAGGAGAAGGAAGGAGGCATTAGAGCCTATCCCCCATTAATGAAAACCTTCATGAACTCCAAGCATGGATCGAATTTTGGTAAACTTCACTTCTATGAGAGCCTTTGTAAAGAAATCATCTACTTGATCATTGGTTGGAAAATATTGCACTTCAAGAACATGATCATAAATGAGCTTTCTTATGAAGTTTATGTGGAGTTCAATGTGTTTCATACGCTGATGTTGAACTGGATCTTTACATAGCTGAATTCCACTCTGATTATCACACCAAAGTGTAGTTAGATGCTGCTGATGGAGACCAAATTCGGATAGGATCTAATGAAGCCACATGGCTTCCTTGCTAGCTTCAACTACACCAAAATACTCTGCTTCTCCTAAAGAAAGTGAGATGGCACTTTGTTTCTTACAAGACCATGTAATATGTCCTGAACCAAGAGTGAACACATATCCTGTAGTAGACTTTTGATCATCAGGGTCACCAGCCCAATCAGAATCAGTGAAACCAATCAACAATGGAGATGCTCTTGCACTGTAATGAATCCTAAACTGAACTGTACCTCGAATATATCGAATTATTATTTTAGCTACTTTCCAGTGACTTTCATGAGGTTGGTTCATAAACCAAGCATGTAATATTCCCAATTAGCCACTGCTACTTGGAATATTATAACTGCTCCATTTTTGAAATAAGAAGTAGGGAAGACAATAAAACATATCCCAATGTGAAAAGGGATTGGATTAGGAGAACAAAATAAAACCACTTTGGTGTGAAAGAAGGGCAAAGCAATGAGCTAGATCCAGTTGACCAAGTCAACAGTGGTGTCACAAGAGGAGGGAAAGCTACTAGGGCAGCGATATTTTGAAAGGGGAATATTCTCAAGGAAGTCACATCACCAATGAGTGGGGTCCGGTGTGGTAAATATCACCAAGGATAAGAAGAAGGGGATAGCAGAAAATAAGGCACTCATTATCCATCCTTTTTTTGGTCTTATGACTGATTTCAAGCTTTCGCTGTTTAGCCGGAGTTGTAGCACTGTTTAGTGCAAAGAATTCTCATGCGGGAATTCCATCTTTACCTTTGGTCTAGCTGATTGGGAGATCTAAGGAGGAGGTGCTGAGCTTACTTTTCATCATTTTTCTTGAGGGTATCCATTCTGAATCACATACAACACAGTCAATTCTAGTAACTATGTCATTTATGCAATAACAGTAGTAGCTGGGTGAAACCCTCTTGTTTTATGCTTGTTTTGGAGGAGGAGGTGTCTATTTCACTCTAGGAGGTCTATTTAGGAAGGCCTTGGGCCAATTTCTATATTATTTGTCTATTTCAGATTACATTTAGTATTTTCTAATACAGAGTTTCTGGGTACAACGTTATTTTCTGCAGTGCTGCATTTTGTGTTGCTATTTTGTCGGAAACCCTTGCTGGGGTGTTCCGATGTGATTGTAAAAGAGGTAAAAACTCTTATTTATGATTCCATGATTAATGAAAGCTCTAGATCTGTATGAAACAATATTTTCTATAGATGTCATAATAAAAATTACGTTGTTGCAGTCTTGAAAAGTTCTATTTTATGAAGTTGCGGGATTGGGGTGTTTTTAAGCATATATGAGTTAGGGAGATCCGTTTAATGTATATAGGATGATTTGTTTCTAATTAAATTCTATATTTAAGCTACATACAACATATATAATAGAATCCAAGTCCTGTTATACATTTTTATTGCATATTTTTCCTTATACAACGTCCTCATTGGAGATATTGCAGAAATTCCTGAAAAATAATATTACAGTGGTATCAGAGCTCTGCTCTTGGCTCAGCTTGTGGGGAAGATTTATATTTAGCATGGAGGAGGAATAAATTTCAAATCTCCTGCTTCAAACCCCACAAAACATTGCAAGGGACCTCAAGGAGATGAGACATGAAGGGGATTCTATAGAGTTTTGCCATGAGGCAAGCACCACCACTGCAAATGGCATGGGGCATTCAGCTGCATCACAACGATCTACCATGCCTTCATTTATAACTATGGAGATAAGGAGGGAAACCTGGGAGAATATTTTGAAGAATATGAGCTCCAATCTCAAGGGTTCAAGGAGCACTTGAGCTTTCAGGAGTTTTGTCGGATCAAGGATGGGAGGAGGATTAATCCTCATCAAAAGGAGGAGAACTTGATGCAGGGATCAGCCCTACAGCGTAGTATGGTAGGGTTCTTCTTGCCCAGATTTTATGGGACACCTAAGTGCACAACCAAGGTTTGGGTGGAGAAGCTGGACACATACTTCCAGCTCAACAAGGTTTCTGAGATAGAAGCCATCAAGATAGCTGCGCTGAACCTAGAAGGGGAAGCTCAAGAATGGTGGTTTCATGGACTGACCACACTTGGTCATCATCATATCACTTCATACTCAACTTTCACCAAGAATCTAGTGTTAGTATGAATATTTTGTTGAAGCGTACGAAAAAATACCACTTTATCTATGCATAACTTATATCCCTAACATCAAATGTGGTTGCTAACATCTTCAGATCTGCAGTTAGTTGATCAAGACAAGTGCTGCAAAAAACCAGATCTATGCATAGAAAGACATTAAGCAGTAAAATCAAGAGTTTGCTCCATACATCCAATAGACAAGACAAGAACAATATTTTTTGAAAGAATTTTGTATTAAGGGCACCTGGGAGGAAAACAAGAAGGTGTATCCAATTCTCCTCAATGGGATGGGTTCTTGGAAGTCCTCAGAATTTTTTATCAAAGTCCTACTTATCCTACTAGGAACACATTGATGGGCGGACCCTATGGTCCACATAGTCAACCAATACTTCCTTGGTTAGATTTGGGGGCAAACCAGCAATTTTCATTTTTGGTAGCTCTAGACATCCCCGACATCTATAAACTGACTAATGATCCCATTAATCACAACCCGCTCTGGCCTCCAATACCGCACAAGATTCCTTCTGACATCCCAAAGTTCGATGGGAAACAAGGGGAAGACCTAGCCGCACACATCACCATCTTTCATTTATGTTCTATATCTAATTCCATGGTGGATGATAGTGTCTGGCTTCGACTGTTTCCCCGCACCCTTACAAGAAATGCTGCCAAGTGGTATATTGAATTGCCACACACCGCCATAAACACTTTTGGCACTTTGGCGATGGAGTTTCTAAAGAATTTCCAATTACCAATCAGATTTGAAACTAGAACGGAACTGTTAACCTCGCTGCACCAAGACACCGCCACCCACATCTCCGATCACATTCATCAATGGAGGTGTAGGAGGAGGCTAGTAAAAGTTCCAATCCCAGATCATCTTCTATCTAATTGGTTTTTTAAGTCTCTCTTACCCCACATCTCTAAAGACATTGGCCTATCCGGTGTGGTTACAGAAGATCAATGCATTCGTCGTGCCCAACATTTGGATTTAATCTATTCACAATCTGGCACGCTATATGATTTACTCCCTAATGCCCCTGGCAACCCAAATCCTCCTGCTACTTAGAAAACCAGAGCTCTCGCTGACGGTCTCGTTAGCGCAATCTCTGGTGTAGCCACAAAAAAATCTCGAGGAAAAACCTCCCAGCCATCCTCGGCTGCCACTGCCCCTAACCAAACGACTACTCTTCCTACCGATGAGGTAAATTCTGTGCAAAATTCACAAAAACCTAGTGGAAAGAATAAGAAGAACAAGAAAAAGACATCTTCTTCGAAAGAGCAGTCAGACAATCAGAATAATCCTAATAAAAAAAACGCTGCCAAAAACAACAAAGGGAAGGATAAACCCATGAAATTTCCTTGCAAGATCTGTGCGGAGAACCACTTGACATACAAATGTTTTCAGCTGCAGGAATGCACCGATTTTATCGCAAATAAGGATTCTGGGCAAACACCTGTCGTTCTTCATAATCCTTTCCCTAATCAATAGCAGCAACACCAACACATGGTTGAAAACCCACCACAACCCCAGCAACAGGGCCATGGTGGTTCACATCCTTTTGGCGAAGGATCATCCACCATTTATGGCATTGAAAGTGTTGAACTTCAAACATGAGCCAAGCTTTAAGGAAATCCTACCATAGACACTCAAGAACCTGGTACTAGTTCAACTCCACCGCCGACCAACGATTTGCATATCGAACGGTCTACTGCTGATCCTGTGATTCGTCCCCACAAAGGGACACTTCGATGCATGACTCATAACACCTCTGCACGTGCAGCCCAAAACTACAACATTGTAGAAGATTTGGCTAAGCACGTTGAGCCTCCGCATTGTGCTTTCTTTCATCTTACTTTACCTCATTTTCCTTTGTCCATTGTTATCCCAGATCCAATTGATCAATGAATTTAGTTAAAATTACTTGTAGAATGATTAACATGGATAACTTGCTAAGTTTTGTGATTTTTGTCATTGTAATGCATTTTGACCGGAACTAGCTGCAGAATGCAGACATTCCGTAGCTAACCGGGAATTCTGAAGCTGTCTTCACGTTCAGGCATGTTCCAGGTGGCCTCTCAAGAAAAACCACATATGGGTATATTCCACGTCATGTCTACATTGTTCGTTGCTCACCATGAAGGAAAAACCGAATTCTGGATATGGTTTTGGTACGTGGGAACTCATTTAAGGAAGTAGATTTCTAATAGGACTGTCTTAGTCCAGATGTCCTTTTACTTTTTACGCTGCCACTTTAAGAGTCCTAGTATGATTTCGATAAGGAAAGACAATGATCCTCGAATTGTTGCAAGTCTTGTTATGTAAATTTATTATAAAAACACTTGCGAAACCAAGAGATAGGCTAGATTTTGCTCTAGATTTTGCTTAGATTTCATGCTATATTTGTGAAGACGCAGACTACTCTGTTCAAAGTTATTTTTCCTTTAATGAAGAAGACAATATTGCTTTGAAAGCATTGATTTTATTTGGAGTTAGATTCCGTCTGGTGGTAGAGGGCCCCTGCCTCGTGCACGACTTTACTTTCGTAATTTAGATAAGTATCTTAGTTGTTTTTACGTTTTTGAAGTTTGATTTCATAGTTAATTTCATTAGCCACTATAGTTATACTTGTTCTAATAACTCTTCCAAAACATCATGATAATGAATGAGAAATGGCTATAGTGTTGTAGGATTTAATTGTAATTTCTTTTGTTCACTATCACAGTTGAACTTATACTAAGCAAACTCTTCCAAAAAATACTTATGATGTCTAAGGCATGACTGTGATACTGAATGTTTCAGTTGTTTGTTTTCACTAAGTAACATAGTTGTTCTTGCTCTTAAAACGCTCTTCCAAAATATCATAATGATGGGTAGGAGATAGCTATGATATCTTAGTTTTTTAGTCGTTTACCTTTATGTTTGCATTTTACATTCCCGAATTGTACAAACAGATTGTTCTAAGAAACTCTTCCAAAATACCAATCATGATATTTGATAAAGTCGTATAATCCCATAGATACATGCATGATAACTTAGTTAGATACTCCTGAGACTAATTGCATTTAACTCATGCTCTGCTATTTTGTTTCAGGCTTGATAATGACTCGTTAGTTCAACACTGCTTTAGACTAGTGACATCTTAATTCAGTTTTAGTTTAACTCATCGCATTTTCACCTTACATTTAGTCACTATCCAATGCATATTAGATTACTTCAACTTGTTAAACTTAACCAAACAAATTCTTCATTATTTACAAAAACTCCTCTTCTTGTTCCAAATCTATAATTGATTCATAACCATATGAACAGTAAGATGCGTATCATTCCAAGGCTCCGAGGTACTTTTTGCAACTTCCTTTATCATCTCACAAACAAACCTTTCCTCAAAAGACTATTCTAAAAAAAATCTATAACCTTTGAGTGAAGTGTAGAGGTGTCAAACTAAATTGCAGAATAAAGTTAGGAGCTAGTCTTAGAGTAGAAGATCTTATGATGTCAACAATATTTTTCTCCAAACATGTTTCCACAAATCTTTAATCATGGATAAAATTTTGTCTCATTATAAGCTAATTGTTTGATTGTTTAGTTAGAAGAATTTGTATACTTAGCTGACCATTTCTCAATCTCTTTCAAAATACCTTTGATAAAAGAATTGGACAAGTTAGGTTTATGTTCTGATTCATTTTCTAGAAGTAATTATCAAGCTTGGTATTCTGCTTAGTCATAGTTTAGGTTTGATCTTGTTTCAGTATTTTCCTTTGCATTTTTCACTTGTCATCAACCAATTAGGCTTCACTCTGCTTTCAATCATTAGCTTCTTTCCACTAGCTTTCCAGTCATTTTCCTTGTGAACATAAAACTACCAAAAGACCAAAAACATCATAAATCATCACAAAAGACCAAAAAAATCATAAAACACTACACACAACGCATTAAGAGACAAACACCTAGGCACATACGGTGCACTTCACTTCAGCAGTTTACCAACCCTGGTTGACAATTAAATGAACTCAATTTAGGAGACTAGGTTGAGACCAAACATTTTGGCGCCGTTGCCGGGGAAGTGAAAACTAGGTAACCTTTGTTTCTTAGCATCCAAAAACAATTATATGCATAGGGAGAGAGATTCAAGGGGAAGATTCATAAGCAGCAGAGGCAGAAGTTTGATTTCTAGAACACCACTTGTTTCATCTAGATCCAGAGCTAGTACACCTTCAACTCAGACCCACATTCCATCCTTTACTGATCCTGGACTTCTAGAAGATCTAAGGTCAGCTATTCCATTAGATAAACCTTCCACTTCATCCACTGAACCTGCCATAGAAGAAGATTTAAAAACTCCTGTTAGGGACACAAACCTTTCCACTTCCACAGGAGAGTCAACCATGGCAGAAGAAGGAGGAGGAGGAGTCTTTAATGGAGAACACACACTATTTGGAGGTAGAGGTAGAGGTAGAGGAGAAGGAGGTAGAGGAGAAGGAGGTAGAGGTGCAGATGGAGGAAGAGGTAGAAGAGAAATAGGAAGCTCTTTTGGGTTCCCTATAATTGATGAAGAAACCAATACAACCATGAAAAACATTTCACCCTCTGTCCTTCCAAACTTCTATGGACTTAAAACTGAAGATCCTAAAACCTTCTTATTTGAATTTGAAGTTCTGTGTAGAACTTATGACTACTTACAAGATGCTCAAAAATTGAAATTATTCCCTTCAACTTTGAAAGGAGTAGCATTGAAGTAATTTATGAGTCTGATCAACAGTTCTATTAGAACATGGGAAGACATGAAACATGCATTTCTAGAGAGGTATTTGGATTATTGTATGCTGGTCAATCATAAGGAGGAAGTGTTTAAGATGTTACAAAAAGAAGATGAAAATTTGGAAGATTTGTTGGAGAGATTTCATTACAACATCAAAAGAGCAAAAATGGAAAACCTAGATCAAGACACCTTAAAAGCTCTTTTGTTGAAAACAATTAGGGATGAATGGTTGGATATCCTTAACATGATGGGAAAAGGGAATATATCACAGCTCACATTACCTGAAATATCTGAGTTATGTATCAACCTTTCAAGAGGGAAATCTAAAACTGTAAAAGGTCCAAGAGATCCTGCTCTTGCAAGGGCAAGTAAGTCTGCTTCTGGGACAGTAAGTAGATCAGAAATAGGACATATGCTTGATGATTTCAAATCTGAAATCTTAGGGAGTCTTAGTGAACAAATAGACACCCTTAAGATACAAAACAAGCAAAAAGCTGAATCTGATGCCTTAGCAATCTTTTGTCCCAAATGTAGAAAGAAACATGCCTTGAGAGAGTGTCCTTTGGATGTAAAAGTTGTAGAGACCTGTGTCATTTGTTCTGAAAAACATGAGACCAAGAATTTTCCTTCTCTTCCCGGTCTCAAAACTGTCTTTCAAGAGGAAACTCCTACAAATTCCACAGAATCTCTCAATTTTGTTTCTAGAAGGCCTTGGCAAGGACCTCAAACACAAGGATTCCATGATCAAATGTATAACCAACCTCCACCTTGGAATTCTTGGCAGCAACCTTGGCCTCAATTTCAAAATCAATCTCAAGCTTGGGCACAAGGAGCACAAAGTCCCTATGGAAGATACTTTCAGTACTATCAGTATCCACCATCCTATCCACCATACCCACATTTTTCTCCTCAAAATCCTCAACAAAATTTTCAACAAAATCCTCAACAACATCATCAGAACCTACCACATCAAAATCAACCACTTCCATTACCATTTCCTCAAAAATCAAATCAGTTGCTTGCTCAACCCATACCAAACCCCAATAATAAAAATCCTCAGAACACATACATGATAGAAGGCCAACAATTTCCAACTTATTTAATTACTCCTTTAGACCTTAGTGATGTTCAACTTAGGTCTGGAAGAATACTTGAAAAGAGGAAACCTTCTGTGATTATACAAGAACAAGATAACTCTGAGGAAGACTCTCTACGGGTGAATAAAAGTCTTGAGGGAGACACATCTTTTCAAGACCCAAACACTGAAAAATCAAAGCAAAAAGATCCAATAATCTCAACTCCTGTATTAGAGAAACCATCCACATCTACTTCTATACCTCCCTTTCCAGAAAGACTACAAATTGATAGAGGTATAGAAAAACAAATTATGGTGCCTAATTATGATTTCCTAGATGAGCTGAGAAATGTTTGCATTAAAATTCCATTATTACAAGCCATCAAGGAAATTCCAATTTTAGCCAAAACAATAAAGGAGTTGAGCATGAATAAAACAAGAAAAAGAATAAGAGAAACAAAGAAAATTCAACTGGCAGGAAAAATAGCAGACATTATGATGGGCAAGATTGCTATTCCAAAGTATCTTGACCCAGGAAATCCAGTTGTCAAAATTCACATCAATGGAATTGAAATTCAGAACACACTCATTGACTTAGGAGCAGCAATCAACATCCTGAGTAGACAAATCATGGACAAACTGAAACTTCCTAATATTCTCTTTACACCCACACTATTACAATTAGCAGATAGATCTGTGATCAAACCAGATGGGGTAATAGAAGACATTCCAGTGTCCCTAGATTCTTGGGAGTACCCTGTGGATTTCATGATTCTAACTCCTAAGAATAATCTAGGAGGCCATCCTGTTATATTAGGAAGACCTTGGTTGGCTACAGCTGATGCTTTTATTAGTTGTAGATCCGGTGATATGTATATCTCTGATGGTATTTCAACTAAGAAATTCACTTTATATCCTCCAGCTAGGACAATTACAGATTTAGATGACACTCAATGGATAGAGGATGAAGAAGATTTACAACCTCTCTTCACAATTTCAAAAATTAGTGAAGATAATCAAATTCTGAATACTCTAGAAAAATTTGAATCCTCTCCAGAACACAAACATGAATCATTTCAAGAGGGATCCAATATTGAGTTTTTGTCATCAAGGCAAATGTCTCTTCATTCTATGGATAAATTTGGCAGCTCTACAAGTGAGATCTTTCCAGGCAAAACTTTGAACATAAATAAGAACCTAGAGAAATCTCAACAAGAAAAGTTAGTCAAAGTATTACAAAGACACTCTTCTGCATATGCATGGGAGTACACTGACATGAAAGGGATAAGCCCCAAGACTTGCACTCATCACATCTATATAGAGGAAAATTGCAAACCAATCAGACAACCTCAAAGACGGATGAATCCAAATCTTAGGGAAATTGTTAAAGAAGAATTGCAAAAATTGTTAAATGTCAATTTCATCTATCCCATTTTAGATAGTCAGTGGGTTTCTCCTTTGGTAATTGTGCCAAAGAAAAATGGAAAATGGAGGGTATGTGTTGACTACCGAGAACTAAATAAAGCTACTCTTAAAGACCATTTTCCTTACCTTTCATAGATCAAGTATTAGATACATTAGCTGGCAAAAAGTACTTCTCATTCCTAGATGGGTTTAGTGGTTACAATCAAATCCAAGTAGCACTTGAAGATCAAAACAAAACCACATTTACCTATCCTTGGGGTACCTATGCTTACCGAGTATTGCCATTTGGATTGTGTAATGGACCTGCAACATTCCAAATGGCAGTATTAGGAATTTTTTCGGATCTAATACATGATTGTGTAGAGGTGTACATGGATGATTTCACAGTTTATGGAAACACTTTTGAAGAAGCTTTAGAAAACTTGGAAAAAGTCTTAAAAAGATGTCAAGAAGCAAACCTTTCACTTAGTCATGAAAAATGTTTTATGATGTTTACTAAAGGTATTGTTTTAGGGCATCACATTTCAGGGGATGGGATTAGAGTTGATGAGTCAAAAGTTGAAGTCATCTCTAACTTATCTATTCCAAGTTTTCAAAGAGATGTTAGAAGTTTTCTAGGATTTACAGGATATTATCGGAGATTTATAGAAAACTTCACCAAGATAGCATCTCCACTCTTCAAATTACTTACCAAAGATTGTGAACTCAAATGGACTTCTGATTGCCAGTTAGCTTTTGAAACCCTGAAAACCAAAATTTCTGAAGCACCTATATTAAGGGGACCTAACTGGAAGTTACCTTTTCATATCTCAACAGATGCTTCCGATACAGCTCTAGGAGCAGTATTGGGACAAAAAGATTTGATTCCCTATGCCATATATTATACCAGTAAAAATTTGACTCCTGCAGAGTTAAACTATACTGTAACTGAAAAAGAGTTTTTAGTTGTTGTTCATGCCATAAACAAATTTAGACACTATATAACAGGCTATGAAACTTTTGTTCACACTGATCATTATGCAATTAGATACTTAATGAACAAATCAATTACTAATGGCAGAGTCATAAGATGGTTATTGCTCTTACAAGAATTCAACATTACCATTCTAGATAGGCCTGGAAAACAAAAAACAGTAGCTGATTTCCTATCTAGACTCCAAAATATCAAAGATGACACTCCAGTTGAAGATCAATTTCCTGATGAATATCTTTTTTCAATTTCTACTCAAACTCCATGGTTTGCTGATATTGCTAATTATTTAGTTTTAGGGAAATTTCCTTCAATAATGAATGCAAGAGATAAAAGAAAAATCATTTATGACAGTGCAAAATATTCATGGGTTGCTAATGAGTTGTACAAGACAGGTCCAGATTTGATCATTAGGAGATGTGTTCGTGAAGATGAGATGCCCGAGATTCTCAAAGCATGTCATGATGAACCTTGTGGTGGACACTTTGCTGATAAGAGGACAGCCTATAAGATCCTTAATTTAGGATATTATTGGCCATCCTTGTTTAAAGATGCTAAAGAGTATGTCAAAAGGTGTGACAGTTGCCAAAGGGTAGGGAAACCTTCTCCTTCAGGTGAGATGCCATTACAACCTTAGGTACATATTGAACCTTTTGAAAAATGGGCTTTGGATTTTGTAGGACCTATTAGTCCTCCATCAAGACAAAAGAAATATATATTAGTTTGCACCGATTATGTTACTAAGTGGGTAGAAGCTAAACCATTACTTGTTGCTAATGAATCATCTGTAGTTACTTTTCTTTTTGAGGATATTTTTACTCGTTTTGGTGTCCCAAGGGAAATTGTTACAGATCAAGGAGCTCAATTTACATCAAGGCTAGTGGATCAAATGATGGAGAAGTACAAAATCAGACATAGAACATCTACTCCTTATCATCCACAAGCAAATGGTCAAGTGGAATCCACTAATAAGGTCATTGAAGGAATCCTAACAAAGACCGTTCATCTACATAGAAGAGATTGGGTAGATAGGCTTCCTGAAGCCTTGTGGGCCTATAGAACTACATGGAGAAACACAACAGGCCATACTCCTTATGAGCTTGTTTATGGAAAGAAATTTTTGTTTCCCATAGAGTTCCAGATTCAAACTTTCAAAATGGCAGTTCAGCTAGGACTTGATTTAACGGAGGCACAAAAGCATAGACTGGAGCAGATTAATGAATTGGATGAGATCAGATAAGATGCAGTTCAGAAAACAAGTCTAGTCCAACAGCAAAGGGCTAGATGGCATGACAAGTACATCAAAGAGAATAAATTCAAAGAAGGTGACTGGGCTCTCTTGTTTGATTCAAAATTCAAGGATTTTCAAGGTAAATTTCAAACACATTGGCTTGGGCCATATGAAATTGTTGAAAATTTTGACAATGGAGCAGTAAAAATCAGAACTATAGATGAAGAAGAGGTCACTTTTCTTGTGAATGGTCATAGATTGAAGCTATATCACAAACCACTCTCAAGGGAAGAATTTGTCAAGAAGTTCCAAGAAAGCAGTGATGTGAAGTTAATGAAGAAGAATCTCTCTTCTTCATCAACTTGATTAAATTTTCTGAAGCATTTCTCTTTGAAAAAATAAAAAATAAAAAATAAAATAAAATAAAAGTATAAACATGAAAACCAATCATTGATTGGCATGTTTATACAGAAAAGATAGGGTGAAAATCAGAGTTTCTCTGACACTCTAACTTTTCCATTTTGTTTTTGCAAGCAGCTGTTACAAAATCATAAGTTCAGATCCATAGTGCTTATGATCCATCTCATTTCATTTCATTCCATTCACTTATCCATCCATACTCCATTTCATTCCATTCACTTATCCATCCATACTCCATTTCATTCATTCATTCATACTCTACTTCATTCCATATTTCATTCATCTCATTCCATACTCCATCCACCTCATTTCCATGTCAAAATTTAAAGTTTGATGTCTTGCTGCAAATGAATAACACATGTCATGGATTGCAGGGCAGTTCTTATGTTCTTCCACTCCATTTCATAAATTGAATCCATTCCATTTCATCATCCAATTCATACATATCATGTCTCATCATCCATCTTCATTCATGACATATAACATTTCACTTATATTCCAAAACACTCCATTCCATGATTAAAATGCTTTACAAGTACATTCCGCAGCTAATCAGACTTTCTGCAGCCAAATAGTCATTCCGCAGCTACAAATCCTGAAGGCACTAATCAGCAGACATTTGAATTGCAACAAAATGATCCAGTGTATCCATGAATAAGAAGAATCAAGAAGGATTATGAAGACTCTTCCAAAGGAGAACAAAGAAGACAAAGACCACAAAAAGCAAATGAAAAGCAAAGGTAACAAGTTTTGATTATAATGGCATATCATAAAGTTTAGCATAGTTTTAGTTATGAATCATTCGAAAAATTTGTTTTGATTATTTTTATTGATCATGACCAATATACCCTCCACAAACTTTGGATAAAAATATCTCATTTCAAATTCTATACCCGACCATCATTTAAGCGGTTAAAAAGGCTGAAGTGTTTGATTTCCTCACGTCACCCAACCAAATCATTCAATGATGATTTTCTTTTCCGTTGTAAAAATCTCCGCAGTCTTTTCACTCATTAATTCATTTTCTCGACCTCACTCCATTAACTCATTCCGTAACTACTTCCATCACTCCATTCTGTAGCCAGCCCTTCATCATTTCATTCCGCAAAACAGAGATATCCCTATCACCGTGAGCAGAGCAAAGGGTATATCAGTTTGAATATCAAACCACTATCACTGTGAGCAGAGATTAAAGCACTATCACCGTGAGCAGAGATTGAGCATTATCACTGTAAACGCAGAGGTATAGCAGTGTGGAATTTGAAGCCATTTGTCACCAAGAGACAGAGGTATAGCAGTGTGGAATTTGAAGCCATTATCACCGAGAGACAGAGATATATCAGTGTGGAATTTGAAGCCATTGTCACTGTCAACCAGAGGCATATCAGTCCGAAGTTTGAAGCCATTGTCACTATTAACCAGAGGTATATTAGTCCGAAGTTTGAAGCCATTGTCACCGAGAATAAGAGGTATATCAATTCGAAGGTGGAAGTTATTGTTTCCGTGGGCAGAAAGAGTATTAATCTGAACATTGAAGAAGCAATTATGGGCCTTATTGTAAGAACCGAACCAATGGGTACAAAATACCTGGAAGGATACCCTCAATGTAAAGAAATTTTGCAACAGGTAGGATGGCTACAATTTCTTGAGAAATTTAATGGCTTCCACAAAGAAGTCACTAAAACATTTGCAAGGTCATTTAGAGGAGCTGAGGTTGAAGTGGGAGATGTTAAATTCACTGTCACAGAGGTTTTCATTGCAGAAGCAACGGGATTGCTTAGAAATGGAGAGAGATGGTTCAAAAACAGAGAATTCCATAATGAATCATGGAAGCAAATTCTAAAATCACCAGGTATGGATGTCATTGTGTTTAAGAAGGGAATTCCAAGTTCTGCATTGAAAAATAAATGGAGAAATATATTGCTTATTCTGCAAAAAATTATCACATGTGAAGGTAGATATGGCACATTTTATGTTTACCATATTAGACTGATAATGCATTTTCTGGAGGAAGAGTTAAATTTTCCCTATTTCTTGCTTCAAATTTTGAAAAGATAGCTTCTTGTGTTCAAAGAAGGGTTCAATTCTTAGAGACAACTCTATACCATCATGGCTTGGTTAAGATTTTAATTGAACACCATTTAGCCAAAACAAATGATACTTGGGATAATTTCTTGATAAGAAATCATTTTGAAGAGCCAAAAGAGCCCTCACCTGAACAACAACCTACAAGGAGAAGCAGAAAATGGAGAGCTTCTAAAATTGAAATTGAAAAAATAGTCCAGGAAAGTAGTGAGGAAATAATCTCAGAGAAGTTGACTCAAATTAAGAGACAACTTAAGAAAGAGAAGGTAATCAGAAAATCTGCCACAGAAAAAGGAGAGGGATCTTCCCAGCCAAGAAGAAGCCATAGACTAAAGGGGAAACTAAGGAAAACTCGGATCAAACAAACAGGGGTGATAAATATAGAAGATGAGGAAACATCTACTGAAGAAGATGTTGAAGAGGATTTTAATGAAGGAACCCCTGAAATTGATCCTGCTCAGCAAGAAGTTTATGACTATGTTGAAACTTTGGAAAGGAAAGCTTCAGAGAGTAGAGATAGAACCCCTAGTCCTCCACTATCCGAAATAGATGTGTTAAGAAGGGATAGGTATGAGCTAGAAATACTTAATAGACACATCAAAAATGAGAATGATATTCTAAAGGAACAAGTGAAACTCAAAACCAATATGAACTCAACCTTATCTCTACAAATGGACAAAGTGGAAAAGGCTAATGAAAAGTTGAAAAAGAGGAACAAGAAGCTAATCAGGGCACTTATCAACTTAAGGTTCAAACTTGTCATCAGAAAACCCAGAAGACCTTTAGCTTCCAGGAAAAGAAGAAGGAGAGGATTAGATGTTCTTGCAGAAGTCTCTGAGTTTATGGAATAAATTGCATGAGGACATGCAAGAAGACAGCAGTGGGGGTATGTTGAGCCCCAAGATTGTGCTTTCTTTCATCTTACTTTACCTCATTTTCCTTTTTCCATTGTTATCCCAGACCCAATTGATCAATGAAATTAGTTAAAATTACTTTTAGAATGATTAACATGGCTAACTTGCTAATTTTTGTGATTTTTGTCATTGTAATGCATTTTGACCGGAACTAGCTGCAGAATGTAGACATTCCATAGCCAACCGGCAATTCTGCAGCTGTCTTCACGTTCAGGCATGTTCCAAGTGTCCTCTCAAGAAAAACCACATATGGGTATATTCCACGTCATGTCTACATTGTTCGTTGCCCATCATGAAGGAAGAACCGAATTTTGGATATGGTTTTGGTACGTGGGAACTCATTTAAGGAAGAAGATTTCTAATAGGACTGTCTTAGTCCAGATGTCCTTTTCCTTTTTACGCTGCCACTTTAAGAGTCCTAGTATGATTTCGATAAGGAAAGACAATGATCCTCGAATTGTTGCAAATCTTGTTATGTAAATTTGTTATAAAAACACTTGGGAAACCGAGAGATAGGCTAGATTTTGCTCTGGATTTTGCTTAGATTTTATGCTACATTTCTGAAGACGCAGATTACTCTGTTCAAGTTATTTCTCCTTTAATGAAGAAGACAGTATTGTTTTGAAAGCGTTGATTTGATTTGGAGTTAGATTCCGTCTGGTGGTAGAGGGCCCCTGCCTCCTGCACGGCTTTACTTGCGTAATTTAGATAAGTATCTTAGTTGTCTTTACGTTTTTGAAGTTTGAGTTCATAGTTAATTTCATTAGCCACTATAGTTATACTTGTTCTAAAAACTCTTCCAAAAGAAGAAACTCTTCCAAAAGATCATTAATGAATGGGAAATGACTATAGTGTTGTAGGATTTAATTGTAATTTCTTTTGATTCACTATCACAGTTGAACTTATACTATGCAAACTCTTCCGAAAGAAGAAACTCTTCCAAAAAATCCTTATGATTTCTAAGGCATGGTTGTGATAATGAATGTTTCAGTTGTTTTTTTTTCACTAAGTAACATAGCTGACCGTGCTCTTAAAACGCTCTTCCAAAATATCATAATGATGGGTAGGAGACAGCTGTGATATCTTAGTTTTTAAATTGCTTTCAGTCTTTATGTTTGCATTTGCACTGAATTGTACATCCAGGATTGTTCTAAGAAGCTCTTCCAAAATACCAATCATGATGGACAAACAGACTGTATAATCCCATAGATTAATGCATGATAACTTAGTTAGGATACTCCAGATTCTAATTGCATTTAACTCATGCTCTGTTATTTTGTTTTGAGTTTGATAATGGCTTGTTAGTTCAGCACTGTTTTAGACTAGTGACATCTTAAGTTCAGTTTTAGCTTAACTCATTGCATTTTCACTCCACATTTAGTTGTCATCCACTACATATTAGATTACTTCAGTTATTAAACTTAACCAAACAACCTTCATTATTTACAAAACCTCTTCTTGTTCCAAATCTATAATTGATTCATAACCATATGAACAGAAGACAATATCATTCCAAGGCCTGAGGTACTTTTGCAACTTCCTTTATCATCTCACAAACAAACCTTTCCTCAAAAGACTATTCTAAAAAAATCTATAACCTTTGAGTGAAGTGTAGAGGTGTCAAACTAAATTGCAGAATAGAGTTAGGAGCTAGTCTTAGAGTAGAAGATCTTATGATGTCAACAATATTTTTCTCCAAACATGTTTCCACAAATCTTTAATCATGGATAAAATGTTGTCTCATTATAAGTTGATTGTTTAGTTGTTTAGTTAGGAGAATTTGTATACTTAGTTGACCATTTCTCAATCTCTTTCAAAATACCTTTGATAAAAGAATTGGACAAGTTAGGTTTATGTTTTGATTCATTTTCTAGAAGTCATTATCAAGCTTGGTATTCTGCTTAGTCATAGTTTAGGTTTGATTTTGTTTCAGTATTTGCCTTTGCATTTGTCACTTGTCATCAACCAATTAGGCTTCACTCTGTTTTTAATCATTAGCTTCTTTCCACTAGCTTTCTAGTCATTTTCCTTGTGAACATAAAACTACCAAAAGACCAAAAACATCATAAATCATCACAAAAGGCCAAAAACATCATAAAAAACTAAGCACAACGCATTAAGAGACAAACACCTAGGCACATATGGTGCACTTCACTTCAGCAGTTTACCAACCCTGGTTGACAATTAAATGAACTCAATTTAGGAGACTAGGTTGAGACCAAACAACTGCAATCAACTATGTACGCTCCTAAGTATTCCAAAACTGTCTAGCACAAAAGGAAAGCCTTGCTTTCGGCCATAGGTGGAATAGACCCCTAGGATTCCATGCTAGCTATCTTCGATATGGAAAAATCTCAGACTCGCCTCTCACACCAACTCGCATTCCAAGTGCAGGTTGTGTCGAAAGGGAGACCAATCCATCACACTATCATAGACGAAGGTGCTTCGACCTACATTATGTCACAAGCTTGCTGGCTCGCTTTAGGTTCTCCTACCTTAACTCCATCGTCGAATTCCCTCAAAGCTTTTGATGGCCACACGTTCCTCCCAAAAGGATACCTTGCTAGCTTTCCCATCACTCTAAGTGGGAAAACGGTAACCATAGACGTTGAAGTCGTAGATCGCCATCTCGACTATAATCTATTGCTCGGTCGTAGTTGGTCTTATGCAATGACCGCCATTGTTTCTTCGGTCTACCGACTCATCCTATTTCCATTGGATGGGAAAATTGTCACAGTGGATCAGTTATCCTTCTGCACCCCTGATTATTCCACGTTACCATGTAGCACCATACCCCTAATAGGAGGCTTTTCTGACTCTTACGTTAGTATTGGTATTGGTCTTCTGAAGGCATCCTCCCTACTGGGTTGTTTTCCTCTCCCGCCGCTAGAGATCCCAAATATGGTTGCAATGATATCCACCACTTTCGATGGCTCTATTGACCCATGGATCATCCCAGCACCTTCAGACATTGATTCCTACAAAGATCAGATGCCGCTCTCACCAACCGAGTTGGCCTACCAAGCCATCCAAATTACATCTAAACCCTCCACTGTTATGGTTTCAACCAAAGGTACAAACCTCCCACCCATCACAGTTCTCTCTAAGGATCTCCTCAATGAAGTCTTGCCCACAGACGAAGCTATTCGAGAGATCATGTCTCTAAAAGAATGAAATTGGGGATAGTTTCACCATCGCGCTTCGATGATCGACTCGGACGTGATAAAAATTGAAATCCCATCCTTTGACCCACCTGAGATGGTTCCCTCCACTTACACGACTGTTCAAACTATCGATTCAGAAGGGAACATGGGTAATATTTCTAAGACAATGCTCATTGATATCTAGGTCAAAACGGGTATCGTGGAAAATATTCAGATTGGAGCCGATTGCAATCCTGAGGAAATTGCATGCTTCACATCTTTTTTCAAGGAATTCCATAATGTGTTTGCTTGGTCTTATGACGAAATGCCCGGCATAGATCCATCTATAGTCGAGCATGAAATCAAGATTTTTTACAATTCCAAACCAATTCGACAGTGACTTAGACCTGTCCACCCACGCAAAGCAGCCGCCATCAAAATTGAGGTAGAAAAAATTTTAAACGTTGGTTTCATCTATCTTGTTCCTTTGATGGAATGGGTTTCCAATCCAGTTCCCGTCAATAAAAAACAAGGCATCATTCGAGTTTGTGTTGACTATCGCGATCTGAACGTCACTTGTCCCAAAGACAATTATCCTACGCCGTTCATAGATCAGATTCTCGACGATTGTGCCATATGTGAATATTTTTCCTTTATGGATGGATTCTCAGGCTATAACCAGATTGCGATTAAAAAATAAGACCAGCACAAAATTGCCTTCATCTGTCCTTGGGGCACATTTGCGTATCGTAAACTCCCATTTGGTCTGAAGAATGTTGGAGAAAATTTTCAGTGAGCTATAGACTATGCTTTTCACTCGACATATTGTACAGGATTACTTGGATGACCTTTCGGCCCATTCCAAGAAACGACCTGATCACCGTGCTCATATGAAAGAAATTTTTGCTAGGTGTAGATTCTACAATATACATCTAAATCCTCATAAGTGTGTATTTATGGTTGATTTTGGGCGTCTGTTAGGCTTCATTGTCTCCAAGCACGGGATTAGGGTTTATCCCAATAAGGTTAAGGCAATTGTTGAATTTCCAAACCACAATCCATCCTTCAACTCCAACATTTGCAAGGGAAGGCAAACTTTTTGCGTCGATTCATCATTAACTATGCCGAGATGACGAAAGGATTTATGTGATTATTGAAGAAAGGAACACTATACTTGTGGGATGACCAAGCTCAACAGTCATTTGATGCATTAAAACATGCACTTGTTTCAGCCCCACTCCTTAGTGCCCCCGACTACTCACGCGACTTTCTCCTCTACCTGGCAGCCTCACCATCCTCACTTGGAATGGTTCTGGTTCAAGTTCACAGTGATGACAGTGAACATGTGATATACTATTTTTCCAAAGGTCTAATCGAACCTGAACTATGTTATTCACATGTGGAGAAACTTTCTCTGGTGGTAGTTTTTGTCGTCACCCGACTCCAACACTATATATTGTTGCGACAGACTACGGTTATTGCTTTGGAGAACCCCATGCGACACATCCTGTCTCGACAAATTCTTGGAGGAAAATATTCCAAATGGTTCATAATCCTCCAACAATTTGATTTGGTCTTCACAGCTACCAAAGCAAAGAAATCCCTCGTCTTCGCCGAATTATTATTGGACCTTCCCAGAATTGACCCCGGAGAAGTAGCTCATGATCCATTTCCTGATGAATCTATATACTTGTTCGATTCTTCGGACCCATGGTATGGAGACATTTTGGTCTACCTACAAACCCAACACTTCCACCCAACTCTCACGTCCGACGACCGTCGTCGTATCTGCCACCAGGCAAAGCACTACCTCGTGCTAAATGATACATTATATCGCTGTGGTATCGATACTATTCTCCGGCGTTGTCTCACTTTCAATGAAGTGGAACACATTTTGAATGACTGCCATGCAGGGGCATGTGGTGGTCATCTTTCAGGCATAGCTACTGCCCAAAAAATCCTACGCGCAGGTTACTATTGGCCCACTTTGTTTAAAGACTGCATTGCAGTGGTCCAGAAGTGCCATCCATGTCAAATTTTCACAAAGAAAATGTGTGCTCACCCTGCCCCCCTTCATTCGGTTATCTTCATTAGTCCTTTCGCTAAATGGGGAATTGACTTCATCGCCTGCAATCCCACTTCGGAAAATGGACACAACTACATCATGGTTGCGGTCGACTATTTTACGAAATGGGTAGAAGCCATTCCCAGTTTTAAGGCCAGTGGCAAAATTGCCGCTCTCTTCCTGTTCAATCAGGTAATCTGTCGGTTCGGCGTACCCCTATCTATTGTCACAGATCATGGATCCCACTTTCAGAATCATATGATGACTGAATTAACATCCATGTTAGGTTTTCATCAATATCAATCTTTGTCTTATTATCCTCAAGCTAATGGTCAAGTCGAAGCCATAAATGGTGTCCTCAAAACTATGATTCGTCGACTGGTCGGAAACCATAAAACCACATGGCATCGGAAGTTGTATTCCACGTTATGGGCATACCAAACGTCAATCAAAACTGCCACAGGCTTCACGCCTTTTCAACTTGCATTCGGCCTGGAGGCAGTACTTCCAATTGAGTGCGAAATTCCATCACTCAAACTCGCCGTTGAACTCCTTCCTGGCACCACCACCACAGAAGAGCGCTTGCTCTCGCTCGATCATTTGGAAGAAACTCGTCGAGATGCTACACTAGCACTCAAAACTCACCAACACTGAGTCAAAGCTCAATATGACAAATCTGTCAAGCCTCGTTCTTTCCAAGAGGGTGATCTTGTTCTACTCTATGATCAGAAACATGACCTCTTGGGGGTAGGAATGCTCCAAAAATTATGGCTTGGTCCTTACATTGTCACTAAATTCCTCTCAAAAGGGGCTTACGAACTTCAGGACTGTAATGGAATTCCACTCGCGGAGCCCCGCAACGGAATCTATCTAAAGAAGTATTTTTCCTAGTTTCGCACTAGGCGTATGCTTTGTAATTTTATGTATATAAGTTTTTCCTATTGTTTTGATGTCTCTGGATATTTTTTGGTTTTTGAGGTGTTTTTCTCATGTATAATATTTTTCTTTCACACAGATACCGTCACCCTCCTTATCATACGTCGGATATGTGGACGGTGCTATTCGTCACACTAGACACTTTGCTTCAGCTACTTGGGTTCTCTACACTCCTGAGTTAGACCTTCTTGGTTCTGGGGGAATATTCCTAGGTAGTGCCACCAATAATGTTGCCGAGTACATGTCAGTGATCCAACTCCTCACGGAGGCAACGTCTCATGACATCTCCAATTTAGTGGTCAGGTTAGATTCCCAACTCATCATTATGCAGTTAAACAATCATTATTGTGTCCGTCATCCAGTCTTGTTACGTTATTTTTTAAGGGTGCGAATTTTAGAACGTCAATTTCAAACAATCACATTTGAGCACGTTCCTAGAGAATTTAATTCATTAGCCGATTCTTTGGCAAACTATGTGTTAGATTGGCATTTGTCACATTTGCTATAAAATATTTACTCATGAGTATATATATTTTTATCCCATTGAAAATAAATAAAAAATCAAAAAACAAAAAATCACCAAAAAGTATGTATATATATATATATATATATATATATATATATTTCGTGTCCAGTACATTAGTTACATCAAAAAATCTTCCAAAAATTGGGTGTTTTACAAAAATTTGGCTATACTAAGCCACGCTCTAACACTTATACATTTGTTCCGCTAACTAGGCCTGATGATCATGATAACATAAAACTGCTCTGGCTATCCTCCTCAGAGGCACCAGGTATCTCTCCGGCACACCTACGGTATGCCGCTGCAAACGAACTGGAAACTCCCGCATAGGAAGGGGTGGTTTACCCATACTCAAACCCTCCAAGTTTCTGGAGAGTTCATGTAAAATTTGGGCATCATCATCCTCAGCGACTCCCACATCCTCAGCTGGTGCGCCAGCCCCGGGTAACTGCAATCCTCGCCGTGCATAGCGAGGGGCCCCAACTGGGCAGATAGGTGCCACATCTGTGTCAAGCAAACAAAGCTTCATGTCAAAACATAATTTTCACCCTAATTCAACAAAAAAATTGCATAAACATTCAAAAGACAAAAACAAAGTACTTCCTAGAGTACACTAATCATTTCCTTCTTACCATCGAGTCCCCACTGGGTGCCAGAGGGCACCACTAACTTCGGATCTCCTGTGAAGTTCATCCTTGCATAGGGATAATCCTCGATCATAATAATCTGGGAGTTCATCCAATCAAAAAATCCATCATCAAAACAGTGGCGGACGGGAACCTCTCCAGTCTGTGGAAGCAAAGCTGCCCATCGAGCCTGCCTCGGCTCGCGTGGGCCCAATGGAACTGTAATGATCCTGGGCCTCATCAATGGTACCCACTCCAATAGGAATGAAACGATCAATGTACCATACCCAAACTCCCTCTGGGTACGAGTCTTGCATGTTGTGAGCTCTGCTCGGACCCGACAAACAACTCCATCACACCAATCAAACACCTGAGGCTGCATACAATCCAAGGCTAGTAGCATCTGGACCTTGGTGGCCACATGCTGACTCTTGGCACCTGCCAAGCGAACAATCATCCATAATATAGACCTCAGTGGTCTCAAAGCTACCCGTGCAATAGGTACCCGGTTGCTCACATCCTCTGTGTTACGTATGCAATGAGCAAGAATGAGATCAGCAGTGGAACGCGGATCCACTCTGGACCCCGTCAAATTAGGCCTCGGTCCACGACATGAAAGGCCGGTCAAAAAGTATACATCATCTTTCTCAATTGAGATCTCATTTCCCCCAATCCAAAAGGCATGGTGCCGTTCATCCCATTGCTGAATCAGCCACCTCAGGAGGTCCTCTTAACCCCTCATCAGTTCTAAACGTGCATATTTTAGCAAACCGCATCTGCGAAGAGCCATCAAGCTTGCAGCATTAGTAATAATTTCCCTTTCTTCTTGTTCATGTTTTCTCTCTCGCCAGATACTCATTATTAACAGCTGAATACCTGCAAATACAACATTTTCAACTGATTAGAAATTGACTAGGCCACTTAAAAATGCTTATAAATGAGTTCCTAAAAAATTCGTTGCACCTAATGCTAACTATAGTGCAAAACAGAGCGTGCTAACGCGCTCTTCCCTCACGGGAAGTGCGCTTAACGTAGATCCAGCACTGCTAGCCCGCGTTAGCCGCTCATATTTTTTAGGGCCTGCCAAATTTCCCATTTTGAACCAGCAAAACTTCATAAAAATACAATTAAATGATAGCAGGAGGTTCTAGCTCTTACCTGGATCTCGAGGGAAGGAAAACCGTTGCTCGGATTGACTGCAATCGTTAGCTGAATTTTTCACCCTTTTTCACCCCAGAGCTCCTTCACAACACTCAAAACAGTGAAAATGAAAGTCTTCTGACCTTCTTATAGCCACTTCTGGGGCATGACTCTCTTAGCTAGTCGGCAGAAAGTCGTGAATTCTTGTTGCATATGTGTCGCAACTATTGATATTTTTTACCGATGTTCTGATGAGTGATCAAGATTCATATGCAGACATACACATGTTTTGACCCTTTTTCTCAAGCATTATTTTTATGGTATTTTTCTTGCTCGTTAATCCGAAAAACCTCAAGTTCCCTTCTTCGGACTCGTTAAACTTATACGAAGTCGATTTCGAGCATTCTTTTTATGGTCTTTTTCTTGCTTGTTAATCCGAAAAACTTGGACTCCTCTTCTTCAGACTCATTAAAACTGATATGAAGAAGCACTGAGCTTTCTTTTTAGGGACCTTTTTCTAGCTCATAAAACTGAAAAAACGCCGAGTTGACTTTGTCGAGCTCGCTAGACTAACACGACAGAGAGTAAGGAGCCATTCTTTTCCTCTTTTTCAAAGCTCTTTAAACCAAAAAAGTAACCGAGTTTTCTCCGCGTGACTCGTTAAAATTTCACAGAGAGCACCGAGTTTTTCCTTGTTGAACTCATTAAAATTTCACAAAGAGTACTGAGTTTACTCCGTCTCTTGGTACTCATAACAAAATGAGGTAGACGTCCATCGAACATAGATTTCTCACTTTTCCAGCTTCGATGGACTAACTCACAGAAAATGAACTGTTTCGGGCTTACTATTCTCCTTTTTTCATGCCCTGTTATCAAGACATGACAAAGGTATTGCAATGGAGTTGTCTTTTACGACATTTTTCAGACTCTCTAAACATGAAAAATTCACCGAGTTTACTCGTTTGGACTCGTTAAACCTATTCAGACGGGGCACGAAGTTGTCTTTTATGATATTTTTCAGACTCTTTAAAATATGAAAAATTCACCGATTTTACTCGTCTAGACTTGTTAAACTTAATCAGACAGGGAAAAGTTTGGACAAAATGGATACTACCTCTGTTACATTTCAGAAAGGTCAATTTGGCAGCAAAAATCTTGAACATGGTACTTCCCAGAAAACTCTTTCTTAGTTAGCCAAACCCTACCATCTATGAGTATTAGCCTTCAACTACCAGTGTCCCTACATCGGTAAAATCCTAACACACTCTTTGGTGTTCATTAAGCCTCAATTTCCTAGTACCCTGTTACAGTGCCTTCTATTGTTCAAGCAGATCTCACTATCTATTGCTCCTCTTATCAACCAAACCTCTCATTATGCCAGAACTTATTTGTCGTCAGACATCCCCATTTGCTCTTCATTATCTCCATCACAAAAAAAATCATTTGGTTTATGTTTTGTGTTGACTGATGTAGGATGCCTCAGTGCCTACCTTTCAACAAATCTCTTCCTATCGACTTCAAAATCTTATCTAGGAAGTTGATCCAGAAACCCATCAGTACCTGGATACTTGTAGACATTAGTGGCAGATAGTATTGTGTTTGATTAGGAGTCTTCATCATTGGCTCCTAATCGAATGATTATATGAGTGTTCGACTTCAACTCTTTTTATTCACACTCGCTAGATTTTACTGTGCATCTTAGGGACCATCATCATTATAGGTGGCCACCTTCGCATCTGTTAACAGTTCTCATTATCGACTGGTAATCAGATGATTTCTCACATGTTCGACGACAGCTCCTTCATTCACATGTTGAGAGATATGTAGTTTAAGTGAAGCAATGGTCAAGACCTTGGGGAAAAGGTTACATCATTAAAGCTATGTTCTCTTCCCCAAGTTGTGATATTTTTTATGGAGACAGCTTCTTCAGCCTAATCCTATTATGACAAACACTTCCACATTTTTCTCATCGGTGGACAGATTCTTCATATCTCTGTTCTAGAGAAATCTTGTTGTTTAAGCTACTGAGCATGGGAATTCCCGACTCAAGGAAAATACTATATTTTCTGACATATGTTGTTGTTTCAGGCTTTCGTCAGTCTTTCAATTTCTTTATCTCTACTACACACATTATAAAGTATTTCGGCCATCGTCTTCATCTCTGACCTCACACTTTAGGGGGCATCTGTTACAGGACAAAATACCTCCTCATCAGTTCAGAGGAGAAGATAAATATGGAAGGAATACAAAGACCTAAATTAAACCTACTTCTACCAAGGTAATGCCCCACTATCACAGCACAAGAGCGTTATAATGCATCTGATCAATGAATAGTCCATGCTAGTGGCTAGGGCAGTGCTATGTTTACACTAGAAGGCAGCGTTACCCGTGTTTTGAGTTTGGAACGGGAAAAACCCGCAGATAATGATTTTAATTTCCAGCTTTTTCTCACAAGAGAGTCAGTACAAAAAGGAAACTGCAAAGCACTAGTCTCTTATTGGGCCTTGCCAAAAACAATTGAACTCTCAAAGAAGGAAAAAGCATGGAAGTTGAGGAAACATCTTGGTTTTTTCTATTCAGAACTGGAAGAAAGAGGAGGGCAATGATTTCTCTCTCCATCTCCTATAAAATGGAGCTGAAGGCTCTTGGTTCAAGGTCGAAGGATTGTCAAAGTTTTTGAATACTTGTGAAGTAGAGATCATTGTTGTAGTGTGAAGGTCAAAGGTCAAAGAGGTTCATTGAGAACTTGTTGATCAATACATCACCACTTTGAGAGATAAAGAGATTGGAAGGCTGAGGAGGGCTTGGTACAACCAACAATTGTAATCCTCCTTTTTATAAATCAATAGAACTGTATCTATTTTGTCCATTCTATGCGTTGATATTGTCATTGTTATTCAATCACTTATATAGCATGAGATGAATGGCTTAGATGTGCATATTTTAAATGTTTATTATATATTGACTTAATTGATAGGAAATGTATGTTATGATGGAGATTACACTGGTGCTTTGACTGATTGTAGGGTCGAGATGTGGAGTTGGTGAAGAAGGATCTCTGCTTCGCTGTTTAGCGCTCTCCAAAAGACTTCAAGATCATTAAAGAGGTAATCTTCCATCTCATTCCATCATGTTGTTTTAAATTAATATGAATATGTATGTGCCATCTTTGTGAACTATACAACTAATCTTACTGTCTGCCTCGGGCACCGAAAAGCCCTGAGAGGGATATTCAATAACCAACAACCCAAGAATTTTACCCTATAGCACCTTGATCTAGAGAGGGATCTCTCTATAAAGATAAAGAAATGTATATCTTTGATGTCCAATTTAAGGTATTAGGCTAGTTATGGAGCACAAGGGTTTTTGTTTTGTTTGTTTGGTTGGGAATATTGATAGAAAGGTTTAATGTAAGGTAAAAGAATGAGTAGAGAAGGATTTTTTGCAATGGGAAGATAATTCAAAGAGAACACAAGTCCATTGGGCAATGGGGTCATAAAAGGGTTTACTTGCAATTCAAATATCCAAGGCTTTCAAAGGGCTAGTCATATAAAATAGAGAATCTCTTAAGATGATAGTATGGGATGAAACAATAAAGTAATGAATGGGAATGACAAGGAAAACCTTCCAAGGTGACCACTTCGGAGAAATTCAAGGGACAGGGCATACCTTATATCTCTATGATCAAAACTCCTGATGAGGCTAACTCTAAAGACAACAATCCAACAGTCCTCCTGACTACTTTTAGACAGTAGAAAACACTTAAGTTCAAACACAGAGTGAAGTCTAAGATCAGAGAAAGACTTTTAACCTTCTCTGCTTTTGGAATTCGACTCGAAGGGATCTTAGAAAGGCTAACTGTTGGAAAGGGAACTTAGGGGACAATGCTAATCACTAAATCTCTCTATTATCCTATTCTTTCAGCAGAACAAAACAAGAACATATAAGAAAAAAACTCTAAATTCATACATCAGTAAGTATGGGCGAACCAACTCTTTGACTGGTTAAATTATATTTAATTTGTTCTAAGATACACGAATAGCAGAAAACATAAAAATAAGAAAGTGCAGGAAGCATTAGGGTACTTGCAGCAATATTTCCGATGCTAAAATTACTGTTTCTTATCAGAGAAAAAGAAACATGATGTAAAAAAACGGGAAAAAAATAACAAAGAAGGAACACATCACCACTGATTTCGATCAGGATCCAATGAACATGCTTGTCATATTATTAGAGCAAAAATAGTCACATACATTCTTGTCCAATAGCTTGATATCCTCCAGAAATTATCTCCCAAACTATTTACAACTACTACTCATAGAACTCTAACTCAGTAAAATAGCTTACAATCAGTGATTTTTCAATAACCAACCACATTTTCAATGTATTTTTCATGAGTTCTTATAGGGGAATGAGTGATAGTAGTGGTATATAGGATTTAAATGATTCATTAAAACAGAGGGAGAAATTTCTTTGAAGCCCATTCTGTTCAATATCTTTACATTAACTTTCAGTACCCTTTAGTCGATTTAGAAGTCTTTGTCAGGTTGACAATAACTTCTAGGGTGTTCTCTTGAAGTACATTCCTGGCTGAGATGTATTTTTTATACTCTAAGACAAGTAAGGTGAAGATTTGTCTTTCAGGTCTTCCATGCTTTATAACTAATGCATTGATAGTTCTAAGGGCTTCTTTCAAAGCAATAACTGTTGTGGTGCTTGATGAGGAATGGAGTAGGTCGTGTGAGTTAGTCCTGTCTTAGAAAAATAACATTTGCTGATATTAAGTCACTGATATGGCTTGATGTGTGCTTTAGGCTTCATTAAGCCTTCCTTGGTCATATTTTATGTTCTTCGAACTCTATCCTTTGAATTAACTGTGGATTAGGCATTGAGTCTTTAATATTATGCATTAATCTTCTTAATATTTTCTGATACACTTTGCTTCTTCTTCTGTATAGATGTCTGGGGTTTGGCAGAGATGGAGGGTTTTGTTAGGGTCAATAACCCCGATCTTTGATAAGACATGCTTTTAAACCTTCTTAGAGACTTCTTCCTCTGTGATCTTTGGCTCTAGGGCTATCTTTCTGTGCTATATGTCACCATGACTGTGACTGTGGAGACAGTATAAATTCATCACCCTTTGAAACCTAGAAAAAAATGATAAACACATTATAAAAAACCTGTGGAGTGGGAATGACTGCTTCAAAGGCTTGCGAGGGTGGAGGAGCAGTGAGGAATAAAGTGGTGAAAACCCTGGCAGAGCAGCTAACCAGGTGCAAATGGAGGTTTGGGCGTGACGACGAAAAGGAGCTATTGGATTAGGACAATCAACGCTCGATATTACTCGGTGAAATATTTCGGGAGTGAGTCAGGTGGAAAATGAATGGGGGAAAGATTAAATCAGGACCGTCCGATCTCAGAGATCGACGGCTGGGATTAAAAATGAAAGTGACATTGCGGAGGGTAGCAGTATAGCGCAAAACTAGGGATGGTTTTCGCAAAATGAAATTGGGGGAGGCGGTTTTGTGCGGATGGAATGCGATTCCATACATTGGCCGACACGTGGATTCTCAAAACCGCCTATTTCGTAAAAATTTGAAACGTAAACTCTTGCGCACAAAAATTTTGCGAAACGGAGTTTAAGTCGTCGGATCACTTGGAATTGATCGGACGATGCGAGTTTCATGCAATAGCGGCAATGTGCACGGGTGGAAGAACTGGTGGGTCTGGTGGATGACGTGATATTTCTTGCCACGGGGTGAATGGCGGGTTAAGTCCGGACCATTGATTGGATCTGACCGATGATCAAGATTGATCTCGGGCTAATGAAAAATAGAGGCATGTGGAGACATGGAGTGTAATGTTCCCAATTTTAGCCTCAAGCTAAAATGGAA
>JAXQQM020070842.1:0-82025 GCA_034641835.2 Pinus albicaulis | reverse complement strand
AATTATGAAATGATTTTTATTTCTTTTTTTTCATAGTTACATTTTATTTGAATTATCCTAAGATAGTTTTCATTATCTTTAAAAACCTTTACTTACTAAAGATAGAATGTTCATTTTATTTTTTCAGAGATAATTGTTTCTTTCAGTGAATCGCCAATTGTTGTGACCAGCAACAACCCCCCTTTTATTTATTATTAGTAATAATACTAAATAAATGAGGACCCTTAGTTAAAAAATCCAAAAAAATCAATTAGGATTTGTTTGCCTTTCAAATAAAACTTTCTATCATAAACTTATAGAAATCCCTTAGAAAGAATATTTAGAAACACTTAAGTTTATGATAGATTATAATAAAATTGCTCTTTAAACAAGATAGCGCATCCATAACAAAAATAGTATATATAAAACGCATTGATCGCAGATCGCATAGCGCAGAAAACAGAAATGATTAATGAATATCTTTTGCGCTCTTATTAATTATGCGCTTTTGTGATTTTGCGCTTTTGCGATTGTGCGCTTTTGCGCTATTGCACAATTTCCGCTTTTGCGCTCTTTTTATGACTGTGATGACTTCATTTTGCGATATTGCGATATTGCGCAGCAAATCGCAGATCGCAATGTCGCAGATTCATATAGGCGCGCTATCCCAAGGCAATCTTCCCATATGTTAAATCCGTTATGCGCTTTAATGATTATATTAAATGATTGGATTGATTATTAATGTGAAATGAGATTGTGTTTAGATTGAAAGTCGTTTCACAATTTAAATATTATATTTCATCCGCTTTCACATTCAAATCAGTCTCATCACCTTTCTTATATCATTACTCTCATTTATTCGTAAAACGCAGGCACGAAGGAGCAAACGACTATACAAAGCTTCCGCTAAACACTATGGGTAAGAAGGAGAAGAGCTCGAGTTCTGAAAACAAAGAAATGGCTTCGCTATATGCAGACACCGCTTGTAATAAGGATGCCGGTATATCCACTTGGGAAGGAATGTATAATCTGCTAGAGGAAGAAAACCCTGTGGTGATGAAAGTTGTAGCTACAGCAGGTTCCAGTAATACGTCTGAGGCAACCCTTAGGGAACTGGCTTGCTCATTTCTGCATAGAATAGCGGCAAGGCCAAGGATTCTCCCGTATACAAACATGATAAAATGGGTGCTGGACAACACTTATATTTCAGATAGGCAATTTAGAACCCCATTTGAAGAGCTAATCGGGTCATTCACCACGGAAGACGTAAAGCTGATGTATAAGTTGCCGGAACCTCAAGCGCCTTATAATAAGCAATTTATGGAAAAGTTTGCCAGAGAACATGCGAATCTGTCAGAATGCACACAGGAATGGACCAAAAGAGATGAACCATTGAAGAAAATCAAACACGAGCGGACAGTACCAAAAAGGATGTTTCAGACGCTGTTCACAAGTTCAAATATCCAAGTGGGCAAATTGACACAGTTTTTACCACAAGATAAGGTATGTGAGTTTGCCAAAATTATCCTCTATAGAAATTTTAGAAGTTACTAAAGAAGCTGTTGGAGATCAAGAGTTCTCAGAGAAACATAAAGCTCTTCTTGAGAAAAGTCGGGAGTCGAAGAGACTTGAAATAACTATAAAACAAAATGAGGAAACATTGATCAAATTCAAGACACTTAATGCTGAGCAAGGAAAAAGATGTGAAGCGTGTTCGGCACAAAGGAAAACTACTACGAAAGGATAAATTGATAAAAAGGAACTACTTTGGCTAAAAGTATAATATGAGAAAATGGGGAAGCAAAATCAAGATGAAATTGCAAAATTAATATCAGAGCAAAAGGCTCCAATAAAAGAAAAGGCAGCAGAGGAGGCGGCTACAGCAACAAACAATCTCACTGATTGTGTAAATGACAATTTGCACAAAGCTAACTTGATTCCTGAAACTGTTCCAGGATATCTCCCACAGGCAAATCAACTGCAAATAGAATGGAGGCAAAAGGCAGAAGAAAGAGAAAAATCCATCCAAGGGCTGACAAGATTGAATTGGGACTCATACTGGATGTACTTAGTGAAGCCACACAGTCAGCACAGTGCGCTCAATTGTATCATCAATGCTACATAGAAGATTGCTCCTACGCTTGCCGACTCTGTCTTTTCAGGACAGTTGAATTCTGAAGTCGGTCAACCGCATCTTCTCAAAACTATGCTAGATGCCTGCAAGCTTAAAGATCAAGTTAATAGATAGATAGATTTAGTTTTAATTTCACTGTATTTTAGCCTAGGAAAAGGATGGTCATTGAACCGAATCCTTAATTTTTGTAATAAACTATTTTTAGAGTTAGTTAAGTAGTATTTAAACCCCTCTCATGCATTTAGAGAGGGGTCCTGGATCTTAATATTTTCTGACTTGGAGATTGCATTTCTATACTCCATTGTCTTATATATTTTTTGAAAAGGATCACATCTGGTGATTTTCATGCGGAATTATCTTTGAAGTGTTGCATTTCTGTACCTTGGAATTTGATTTTGCATTAGAGTTACTGGATAGAGTATCAGATTGCATTTGAAAGTCTTCAAGATGAACAAGGTATTTCTATCTGTTCACTGTTGATCTCTTTTGTCTTATGATATTCGTTTTAAAATTGCTATCATTTATACGTATATTTGTTTTCACAACGCTTCCTTTTATATATCATTTATGAGTATAATTGAAACGTTATTTTTCATAGTTACATGTAAATGGTATACAATGATGAATGCAATATGCTAATATAACTCTGTTTAATTTCTTAAACAAAGTTATCTTTATTTGTTTCTGCACATTTCAATTTAATTAATAATACATTTTCATGGTTATTGTTGAATTGGAACAATCTTAAGTTGTATTCACATATAGCTACCCGGGTTAGTGTTAGAATTTCTTTATCAGTATTTAGCTTAAATTAGATAGTTTTATTTCAGTTAGTTTAGTCCCATTTCCACCCACCCAATCCAATCCATTTAGTTACAAGGAAACTGGTCCTTTAAATCCAGTCGAAGCCACCATACCAAATGGAAAAGGAGCTGTCTTAAGGTCCCGACCGGGTGGTTTTCCCCGATGTTTGAAGCAGAGATTTTCTAGGCTAAAACAGTTCATACAAAAGAGGGAGTACAAACTTTGAAGAAGCATATACTAGACACCTCTCCAGCAACGATGCTAAAAAGTGGTGCACCTTGGTATTGCACCAAGAGTGCTACAACTCCCAGGGGCTTCCCTACTTTACTTTATCAATCTAGGGTCTCATAGACTAAAGAATAACTCCCCCTTTTATTTAATATTAGTAATAATACTAAATAAATGAGGACCCTTAGTTAAAAATCCAAAAAATCAATTAGGATTTGTTTGCCTTTTCAAATAAAACTTTCTATCATAAATCTATAGAAATCCCTTAGAAAGAATATTAAGAAACACTTAAGTTTATGATAGATTATAATAAAATTTCTCTTTAAACAAGATAGCGCATCCATAACAAAATGGTATATATCTTTTATAAAACGGAAAATGCGATTTTGCGCTTTTGCAATAATGCGACCCTAAAAACCTATGCAACAAACGCATTGGTCGCAGATCGCATAGCGCAGAAAACAGAAATGATTAATGAATATCTTTTGCGCTCTTTTCAATTATGCGCTTTTGCGATTTTGCGATATGCGCTTTTGCGCTATTGCGCAATTTCCGCTTTTGCGCTATTTTCATAACTGCGATGACTTCATTTTGCGATATTGCGACATTGCGATATTGCGATATTGCGCAGCAAATCGCAGATCGCAATGTCGCAGATTCATGTAGGCGCACTATCCCAAGGCAATCTTCCCATATGTCAAATCCGTTATGCGCTTTAATGATTATATTAAATGATTGGATTGATTATTAATGTGAAATGAGATTGTGTTTAGATTGAAAGTCGTTTCACAATTTAAATATTATATTTCATCCGCTTTCACATTCAAAACAGTCTCATCACCTTTCTTATATCATTACTCTCATTTATTCGTAAAACGTAGGCACGAAGGAGCAGACCACTATACAAAGCTTCCGCTAAACATTATGGGTAAGAAGGAGAAGAGCTCAAGTTCTGAGAACAAAGAAATGGCTTCGCTATACGCAGACACCGCCTGTAACAAGGACACCGGTATATCCACTTGGGAGGGAATGTATAAACTGTTAGAAGATGAAAACCCTGTGGTGATAAAAGTTGCAGCTACAGCAGGTTCAAAGAATACGTCCGAAGCAACCCTTAGAGACTTGGCTTGCTCATTTCTGCATAGAATAGCAGCAAGGCCAAGGATTCTCCCATATACAGACATGGTGAGATGGGTGCTCGACAGCACTGATATTTCAGACAGGCAATTCAAAACTCCATCTGAAGAGCTAATCGGGTCATTCACCATAGAAGATCTGAGATTAATGTATAAGTTGCCAGAACCTCAGGCGACTTACAACAAACAATTCATGGAAGAATTTGCCAGAGAACATGCGAATTTGTCAGAATGCACACAGGAATGGACCAAAAGAAATGAACCATTGAAGAAAATAAAACACGAGTGGACAATACCAAAAAAGGATGTTTCAGATGCTGTTCACAAGTTCAAATATCCAAGTGGGCAAATTGACACAGTTTCTACCACAAGATAAGGTATGTAAGTTTGCCAAAATCATCCTCTATAGAACTTTTAAAAGTTACTAAAGAAGATGTTAGAAATCAAGAGTTCTCAGAGAAACATAAAGCTCTTCTTGAGAGAAGTCGGGAGTTGAAGAAGACTTGAAATAACTGTAAGACAAAATGAGGAAACATTGACCAAATTCAAGGCACTTTATGCTGAGTAAGGAAAAAGATGTGGAACGTGTTCGACACAGAGGAAAATTACTGCGAAAGGTCAAATCGATAAAAAGAAACTACTTTGGCTAAAGTATGATATGAGAAAATATCGTTCAATAATTGGGATGCACAAATCAAGGCGGTAAACAGAGAGTGGCAAGGATTTACAACACTTTGACATTGTGTAAATGATAATTTACACAAAGCTAACTTGATTCCAGAAACTGTTCCAGGATATCTCCCACAAGCAAATCAACTGCAAACAGAATGGAGGCAAAAGGCATAAGAAAGAGAAAAATCCATCCAAGGGCTGACAAGATTGAATTGGGACTCATACTGGATGTACTTGGTGAAGCCACACAGTCAGCACAGTGCGCTCAATTGTATCATCAATGCTACAGAGAAGATTGCTCCTACGCTTGCCGACTCTGTCTTTTCAGGACAGTTGAATTCTAAAGTCGGTCAACCGCATCTTCTCAAAACCATGCTAGATGCCTGCAAGTTTAAAGATCAAATTCATAGATAGATATATTTAGTTTTAATTTCACTGTATTTTAGCCTAGGAAAAGGACGGTCATTGAACCGAATCCTTAATTTTTGTAATAAACTATTTTTAGATTTAGCTAAGTAGTATTTAAACCCCTCTCATGCATTTAGAGAGGGGTCCTGGATCTTAATATTTTTGGACTTGGAGATTGCATTTCTGTTCTCCATTGTCATATATATTTTTTAAAAAGGATCACATCTGGTGATTTTCATGTGGCATTATCTTTGAAGTGTTGCATTTCTGTACCTTGGAATTTGATTTTGCATTAGAGTTACTGGATAGAGTATCAGATTGCATTTGAAAGTCTTCAAGATGAACAAGGTATTTCTATCTGTTCACTGTTGATCTATTTTGTCTTATGATATTCGTTTTAAAATTGCTATCATTTATATGTATATTTGTTTTCACAACGCTTCCTTTTATATATCATTTCTGAGTATAATTGAAACGTTATTTTTCATAATTACATATAGATGGTATACAATGATGAATGCAATATGCTAATATAAATCTGTTTAATTTCTTAAACAGAGTTATCTTTATTTGTTTCTGCACATTTCAATTTAATTAATAATACATTTTCATGGTTATTGTTGAATTGAAACAATCTTAAGTTGTATTCACATATAATTACCCGAGTTAGTGTTAGAATTTCTTTATCAGTATTTAGCTTAAATTAGATAGTTTTATTTCAGTTAGTTTAGTCCCATTTCCACCCACCCAATCCAATCCATTTAGTTACAAGGAAACTGGTCCTTTAAATCCAGTCGGAGCCACCATACCAAACAGAAAAGGAGTTGTCTTAAGGTCCCGACCGGGTGGTTTTCCCCGATGTTTGAAGCAGAGATTTTCTAGGCTTCAACATTTTTGGCGCTAGAAGGAGGGCCTGAGCTATGAATGGCAAGTAAATCTCTATCCACAAGCCATTCCGAGAGCAAAACACCCTCATTAACTTCTTCAATTTCTTCTGAAATTCAAAATCCTAGAGAAGAAATTGCAGAAAATATTCAAACACCCACTACCAAAATCTCAAAACATTCAGACAAACAACATCCCGAGTCTCCTGAAGTTCAAGATCTAATTCATAAATTGAAAGGATTCTCATTATCTCTGGAAGAGTCTGAAATATCTGAAGGTAGTGTAACTTCAAAATTTATTCCTTCAAAACCTCTTACTAGGTTGCAAAGTGAAAAACTTGGTATTCCTCCGAAAGAATTTCCTTTACCTAGTAAGGGCAAAACAAAAAGAATTCAATCAGAAACAGAAAGTGATACAAGTTCATCATCTCATATTCAATCACCTGTTTCCAAAACCACAACTCAACAAAGTGCAGTTGTTTCATCATCATCTCTTCAATCATCATCTCCACAAACATCTTCTCCTCAATTCTCATCAATCTCAACATCATCTATTCCAACCACTTCAATTCAAATACCACCAGTTTCTACTATTCCTCCAATAGTCGTCCCAATAATGGCACAGAGACCATGGTCTACTCCAGGAGCAGTCAACATGGCTGCACCTTTACATGATTTACCAAACAATCCTGGAAAATGGCTTCCAAAGTTTAGCCCAGATCTTAACATTCAAGCTGAAGAACATATCAATAACTTTATGCTGGCTATTAATTTGAATGGAGTCATACACGAAGATGTTGTAGTTAGATTATTCCCATATACTCTTCAGGGAGTAGCAGGATCATGGTATTTTTCATTACCATCAGGATCCATAATGAGTTGGGACATTTTTGCAGATCATTTTTTGACCAAATTTGGAGATGACCGATCAATTGCAACTTTACTCAATGATCTCTCAAATTTGAAGATAGAGCCCAAGGAACCTATAAAAGAATTCAATGCTAGATTCAACAAACTCTTGAACAAAATTCATACAGATTCACAACCTAGTGAACAAGTCAGAATTGAATGGTATATAACTGCCTTACCCTCAAACATAGCAATTTTTGTAGACAGAGCTGCAAAGCCTACATTAGCTGAGAATATGAAAGAAGCTATTGCAGTGGAAAAACGTATTACTTCTCTGGAAAATAAAAATGCTATTGAAGAAAGGAAATCAAAGAAGGTCAGCTTCAGAGATGATTCAAAGAAAAAGGCCAAAGATCCATATGACATGGAAGGTTTACAGAAAGTTCTTAAAACCATGTCAAATGAAATGGTTGAAATTAAAAAACAAGTGGCTAAAACTTCTACCAAGAAACCATTCCGAAATTTCAGAAGAAACCAAGTTGAATCTAAACCTCCTAATGCAATCTCTAATGCAGAATCAGAAGAAGAGGAAGAAGAAGAAGATACATCTATAGTATCAGATCAAGAAGACGAAAGTGAAGAAATAGCTTAATTGAATGGAATGTGGGATTTTATTCTCCCTAATTCTGATAGTGAAGAAGCTATGCATGTAAGTACTAGGAGTAAATCTACAGCAGAACCAGTGCAAACAGTTCCTAAAAAGAAAATTACAACTCCAAGTACCAAAGACAAACCCACTGTGAAGAAAACTTCTCCATTACCTACTCAAAATCAGCCATCTTCTTCTAATCCTCTCACATCAACAGCGAAAACTTTAGTAGTGTCAGATCCTATGGAATACAACATTGTTGAAGACATGAAAAATATCAAAGCCAACATTTCCTTACATGAACTCAGCAAACTGAAACACCAGCAAAAGTTGCTATTGAAAGAATTAAATGCTACACCAATTGCTCCTTTACCAAGCAGTGTAGTTGCAAAAGCAGCAAGAGGAACTGGTAAGCCACTAGATAAGGTAGATGCTACTGATACTGTGCTCATTGGGGAAAAGTCAAATTCTCAAACTCCTCCTTTTCTTTTGACTTATGAGATGTACAATAAAAATCTGCACAATTGTTTGATTGATTCCGGAGCTTCCTCCAATATAATGCCTATTTCTGTCTGTGCTAAATTAAATATCAAACCACAGAAATCAGCAGTTCATATCGTTCAGTTGGATCGCTCTAAAGTCCAAGTGGTAGGAGAAATCAATTCAGTTACTATCAGATTAGCCTCAGATCCTAGGATTGTCCAAAGAATTGATATTCTAATTGCTGATATTCCTGAATTCTATGGATTAATCTTGAGCAGGGACTGGTCTGCGAAACTTAACGGCTATATCTCAACCGATTATTCACACATGTGGCTTCCCTACAAAGGGAAACCAAATCAAATCAAAATTGAACGAGAAAAACATATGATGCACACTGTCACTGAATTTGAACAACCTAATGAACCTGTAGCATTCAACAACAATATTCTTGGAGGCTATTCTGCTGAATCATTCCTTGGAAATTTCAAAGCTCCTCAATCACCGTTTTCTATAAATACTTTTGTTTCTCAGATAGAAATTTTTTCACAATCTGATTCTTCCATAATTGTAAATATTTCTGATGTAATTGTAGATAAGCCAATAGATAAGTCTTTATTTTGGTCATTATATTTTGATGGATCGAAATCTAGTGATGGAGCTGGAGCTGGATGCATCCTAATTGATCCAAATGGGGAGAAAACCATGCTGTCATGTAGATTAGAATTTGAGTGTACTAATAATACCGCAGAATATGAAGCCTTGGTTCAAGGAATTTATAAAGCTATAGGGTTAGATGTTAAATACTTGAAAGTTTTTGGTGATTCCGAAATTGTCATTAAACAAGTTAGGAATACTATTCATTGCCTTTCAAGACATCTTAAACACTATCAAACCCTAGTACAAGACCTCACCACTCATTTTTTAGCATTCAATATTTCTCCTATTCCTAGGAATCAGAATACATCAGCTGACTTGTTAGCTAATGTTGCATCTAAACTCCTGCCTGCTGAAGATTGCAGTCCTGATATGTTTTCTGTAGAATTGATTTTTCGTCCATCTGTCCCAGATAATGTTACAAATTGGAGAGTATTCTATCATGATCAAGATATTCTAAATTTCATGACTTCATAGAAATCATATGATGAGAAAATTATTGACGAAGATGATCATGATTTACAAATTGCTTCAAAAGGTAATGAAAACCCCATTCCAAAATTTGTTGTTAAATTAGAGGATTTATATGACATTACAGACAGATTCAAGAAAGTCACTAATACGAAACTTCAAAGTTCCACTTTGAAGTTTGAATTGGTAAATCTTGGTTCTGATTCCAAACCTCAAAACGTTAATTTAGGACTCAATTTAACACCAGAGGAAAGGAATGCATTCATTAAACTGCTGAACAAGTATAAAAATGTTTTTGCTTGGAATTACGATGATCTAAAAACATATGATACTTCAATTATTCAACATACAATTCCAATGCTTCCTGATATTAAACCTGTTCAACAGAAGTTGAGAAAGATCCATCCAAATCTCGAAAGTCAAATCAAATCAGAACTTAATAAACTTTTGAAAGCCAAAATCATTTTTCCAGTCAGGCACTCTAATTGGGTTTCCAATATGGTACCCGTAAGGAAGAAGAATGGTGATATAAGAATCTGTATTGATTTCAGAAATTTAAACAAGGCATGTTTAAAAGACAATTTCCCATTGCCAACCATGGAACAGATACTTCAAAAGGTAGCTGGTTCTAAACTTATGTCTTTTCTCGATGGATTTTCGGGCTATAATCAAGTTTTAGTTCATCCAGATGACAGATTGAAAACAACTTTCAGAACAAAATGGGGAACTTATGCTTATCAGAAAATGCCTTTTGGTCTAATAAATGCAGGAGCAACTTTTCAAAGAGCCATGGATATAGCATTCAAAGGTCTGATCAATAAATCAATTGTTGTTTATCTTGATGACATAATAGTATTTTAAAAAAAGAGAGCCAATCATCTACATGATTTAAAACAAATATTTGAAAGATGTAGAAAGTTTGGTATCTCCTTAAATCCCAAGAAATATTTCTTTGCTTTAAATGAAGGAAAACTCTTAGGATTTGTTGTGTCAAGATATGGTATATATATTGATCCAGATAGAGTGAAAGAAATTTCTGATATTTCTTTACCACATAACAAAAAATCCATGCAATCATTTCTTGGACAGATCAATTTTGTTAAAAGATTTATTCCTGATTTTTCTTTAATTGTTTTACCTATGAAAAATATGATCAAGAAGAATTCAATATTCAAATGGGCGCATAAAGAAAAAGAAGCTTTTGATTCAATCAAACAAGCGATCATTAATGCACCAGCATTGAATACCCTAGATTTTTCTAAAGATTTTACTTTGTATACTCTGGCCACTGAAACATCCTATGCAGCCGTTTTAACACAACTCAATGATCAAGAAATCGAAGCACCAATTTCTTTCTTTAGCTCAAATCTGCAAGGAGTTGAGCTTAATTATTCCGATGTTGAAAAACAAGCCTTTGCTGTGTTTAAATCAATCAAACATTTCAGACCTTTTCTCTTGAAAACACATACAAAAATCATTGTCCCATTCTCTGCAGTGAGGCAATTATTAATCCAAAAAGAAGTAGGAGAAAAGAGAGCTAACTGGGTAACAACCTTGCAAGAATATGATATTGATATTAAACCAGCTAAGATTGTTAGAGGACAAGGTTTTTGCAGATTATTGGCAGGAGCTCATAACATACCAGAACATCAAGATTCAAATCAAGATATTCAAGTAAGTCAGATAAATGTTACAAATTCCGGATCTCAGTATGCTGATCTTATCTATTACTTGAAAAATGGGTATGCTCCTTCTAATCTCAGCTATAAGAGTAAACGCGCTTTAAGGTTAAAGGCTATTAAATATGAGATCATTGATAATGTGTTATTTAGAAAAAATTATGATTCAATTTATTAAGATGTCTTGAAAAGACTGAAGCTGAAAAGGTTTTGCAGGAGTTGCATAATGGACCAGCAGGAGGTCATTTTGGAGGTGATACCACAGCTCACAAAATAATTCGTGCTGGTTATTACTGGCCTACCCTTTTTAAAGATACACATGATTACGTAAGGAAGTGCCAAATTTGTCAAACTGTAAGTGGAAGACAAAGGAAACTAGCTTTTCCTTTGCAACCAAAAACTATTGAGCAACCATTCGAACAATGGGGGCTTGACATTGTTGGTGAGATAGTACCTCATTCTTCCAAACAGCACAAGTACATCCTTACTGCAACTGATTACTTTACAAAGTGGGTAGAGGCAATCCCCTTGAAGGTAGCCAATTATGATGCAATTATTGATTTCATAGATCAATTCATCATAACCAGGTTTGGTGTACCTCAAGCTCTTGTCTTTGATAATGCATCTTACTTCTCTGGAAATAGTTTAATTGAATTTGTAGTCAAAAGAGGTTTTAAATTAAAATATTCAGCAAATTATTATCCACAAGGTAATGGTTTGGTTGAATCCACTAATAAAAACCTTATCAAAATCATTAAAAGGACCGTTGATCAAAATCAAAAGAATTGGCACAAATCTTTAATCTTTGCATTATGGGCTGATCGTATCACTGAAAAAGCTTCAATAGGGACTTCACCTTTCAATCTGGTTTATGGAAAAGAAGCCGTGATACCATCAAATTTAACTCTTCCATCATTAGCCCTAGTGCAGTTTATTGAAGAAAATCCCTCTTCATCCATTCAATTGAGATATGATCAAATCCTTAAATTAGAAGAAGATAGGGATAAAGCAAAAATTACTCATGAAAAACATCAACAACTTGTAAAATCTTCTTTTGATGCAAGTTCTACCGGCTCAAAAATTTTGTCAATTGGTGATCTCGTTTTGAAATGGGATAAAGCACATGAAGAAAAAGGTAAACATACCAAGTTTCAGAAAATGTGGCTTGGACCATTTCAGATCGTTGAGAAGATAAGCTCAAATACATTCATACTCCAAGATTTAACAGGTAAGAGAGAGTCTCTTCCTGTAAATGGGCTTATCTTGAAGAAATTATTTTCATAAGGAGGTAACCCCTTCTTAAACTGTACATATTTCTTTCTGCAAAGTTTTTGATTGTTTTTGTTTTTACAAATAAAGGTTGTTTATGAGTCTCTGATTGACTGTTTACTATTTGAGAAAATTTCTTCGGAAAAATATTATAAATATTTATTTTGTGTAAATAAGAATTTTTAAAATAATGATCACAGTTTTTGAATAGTTTAAAATAAGATGTTAAACTATGAAAAGATTATTTCAATCATTTACATGATCTTTTGAAAACTTGAGAAGAATGTAAACCATTATAAGTTTATTAAGCAGAGAAAGGTTATCTATCAAAGTAAAGATTTTTTCAAAGTTTTGGAACTCAAAAAACTCTGAAAATTGTCATCCATTGATTCTTAAAGATAAAACTATTTCACCCCATCCATTTAAGTTGTGATTTTTTAGAATGTAATTCTAAGAAATTATACGAAAATTTTAAGAGATAAGAGGTCTCATTACGAGCCAACTTACCATGTTCATAAGGAGTAATAAAACTGACATTACCAATACTGCATACCAAAACAGGGTAATGGTTTATAAATATAAGACAAGGGGTCTCATCACGAGCCAACTTGTTCAGTTTAATTATAACTAGTGAATGGCATTGTTATTAACTGGCTGCCAAACCAGAACAATGGCTCTTAAAATAAAAATAAATAAAAGACAAAAACATGAGATAATAGGTCTTATGAATTTATCTTTTAAAAAGTCATAATTTTAGTTGGATGGGACAATGAATGGTTAATGGTTTAAAGGTAACCCTGTCGAGACTATGAACGTTTGCTGGCAGCAGAGGCATACCTATGACAATAGAGTATATTATAAAACCAAAACTTGGAGAGATTCACTTACTTCATTATTAACACCAATCAAAGCTTGATATAACCCAAAATGTTTTTCTTTCTTAAGGAATTAGAAAGAAATTATGAATGATTTTTATTTTTTTCATAGTTAGATTTTATTGAAATATCCCAAGATAGTTTTCATTACACTTAAAAAATCTTACTTACTAGAAATATAGTGTTCATTTTATTTTTCCAGAGATAATCAACAAGCCTCGTTGAATCGCCCAATTGTCATGGACTAACAACTCTTTATTTAATATTAGTAATAATACTAAATAAATGGGAGACCCTTAGTTATAAAATCCAAAAAATCAATCATTATTTATTTCCTTTTCAAATAAAATTGCCATCATAACTTAGAAATTCTTTAGAAAATCCTTAAGAAACACTTAAGTTTATGATAGATTACAATAAAATCTTTCTTTGAGCGAAATAGCGCATCCATCGCAAATGGTAGATATCTTTTAAAACCAATCTTTTAAACTCACTTTGCGATATTACGATAATGCGATCCCCCAAAAAAGCCTATACGTTAAATATCGGTCGCAAATCGCATGTCGCAAAAAATGTTAAACGAATACTTTTTATATGTGATATTTGGAGATATTTGTCAAGTATATTTGCGATATGTGTATATCTGCGATATTTGCGATTTTGCTATATTGCGATTTTGTGATGGTTACGCTTGAGAAATTGATATTTGCGATATCATTGCCACGTTAGCAACGATCGCAATGTCGCATTCATAAAAGCGTTGCCGTCTGCAGTGAAAAATCTCCGGCAAATCAATATCCGTTTTGCGCTTTAATGGATTTGGATTAAATGAATGGATTGTCAATTAATGATAAAATGGAGATTTTGTTTTGATTGAAAGGTCGTTTCACGATAAAAATAATAGAAGCCATCCGCCTTTGCATTTAAAACTATCTCGTCACCTTTCTCTACAAGCCACACTTCCTATTTAACTCGTAAACTGCGTGCGCAAAGAAGCAAAAGACGGCAAAGGCTAAAGCAGCCACAGTAGCCTTGAAGTGGGAAGGAAGAGAAGATTTCAAGTTCGAAAACAAAAGAAATGGCTTCACCGTATGCGGATATCGCCGCAATAAGGATGCTGCATAACCACCTCGGGAAGGAATGGCACTTGTCAAGAAGAAAATCCTGCAGATGCAAGTTGCGTCACCGCAGCTCAAGTAATCTATCCGAGGCAACCCTTAAAGAACCGGGCTTTTTCATTTCGGGAACGGACAGCGGCAAGACCAGAATTCTTCTCGTATACGTACATGGTGAAATGGGTGTCAGATAGTACCGATATTTCGCATTGGTGCAATTTAAAACTCTCCAGACCAAGAGCTCAATCGGTCGTTCACTACGGAAGGATTTGAGGCTAATGCATCATTTGTCAGAGTCTTCAGCGACTTTATAATAAACATTCATGGATACAATTTTGCCAAAGAACATGCAAATTTGGTGGAATGCACCTGTGAATGGACCAAAAGAGGATGAACCGCTGAAGAAAAATAAATGTATGTACAAAGACTCGGTTCACTTACCTCTCCATATTGTTTGTCAGCTGCGTGTTATGTGCTTTTTGGAAATATAAATATGATATTGCTCGAATGGCTCCCTTGTTGAATGCTACCGTTAACGCTACAATTGCATCGGGCCAAAATCTTGTCCGATCATTTGCCAATCGCTATTTTTTCATTACCGGCCTTGGGGAACCCGATCATTTCTCGCAGGATTTATCTCATTTTTTATTTATCTCCGCTTATGTTATGGACGCTATTTGTTTTGTTTCTAAATTCCCTTTGATGGGTTGGCAGTTTTAAGAATTCACGATCCTTTCCCTATTCATGTGTATCGTATGAACTATGAGAATCTAAGTTTGTCCCTCATTTTTACAAAATTTTCCATGGTATACGTCGCCACAATGTGACGTTAGCAGCTACTACAAAAGAGTGCCCCAAGGTTATCCCTCGTAAAAGAAGTTGACATTATCCTCGTCGCAAGATGGTTCGCAGAAGAGTTGTTCACATTTCCATAGGTTTTTCAGTTATGCTCCCCCCCCATGTTTTACCCCCTTCGTATGTCTCAGATAAAACTTGTGGTCGGTAGAGATCGTTTATCAAACCCGTGGTCATGAGGCCTGACAAAGGAATTAAAAGATAAGAAGAAAGGCATTTGGCCACAATTTCCCATAACTCCGTGGAACATTTTCACCGTTTGATGTTGGAGCTTCAATATCCAAAGAGGTAAGCAATATTACATGCTTACAACCGTTCAAATTTTTCGAGAAGGTTATTTGACCCAAATAATGTTGCTAAAAAATTTTACCACCACAATCTACAAGGGAATTTTCAGGAGAAGAAGATCCTTTCGACATATCTTTAGGAAAACCATCGAAAGAAATTCTAAGTGTTCAAATATTGTATGTGCTTATCTCCATAACAATTTTAAGAATCGCAGTTTACGTGCAGAAACAAGATCGACCACTATCCTTTGGTGTCTTCTGATGCCTGAACCCGCAACCAACCCTAGTGTCGGGCCTCAACGTAGTTCAAGTACGTATAAGTTCTGGTCAAAATCGAAAGAGAGACTTCGAATGTTCTAATAAGTCTAAAGAAGAGCAAGAGAAAATTGAAGAATTAGAAAGAGCATCGCCAATTCAAGAGCTACAACAACAAATTTTGCCCTCAACAGACAGATCTCCTACTATCAGGACAGTAACACAATACACTGACCAGATGAATGAAAAGCGTAATCAATTGCTTAATGTGAGCGTATTTATACACTTCGTACAGACAACAAAAAGTTTTGAGCACAAGAACAAGTAGCACAACACAACCGAGCACATACCTATCAATTTCCTTTGCCTCAAATTGTACTTAATGTAGAGGACATTCCTCCTAGATGTATTCTACGTACCTCGAAGTATAAAGCAAGAGGTGAAGAACAAAGAAAAAAGAGAAAATTAGAAGGTGCAATTGCTAATGTAAGGCATTAATTAGATGTCTTGTGGAAGGATCCTACCACAGTAGCCTATCGATAATCTTGATAAGTTATCTCAAATTAAGGTGGGCTTATACTTAAGTAAATCATTGATTGCAACTGCCTGATACAGCCTATTAAAATGAAAAAGAAGAACAGATACGTTCCGCAACAATTGCAAATAGCACAAAGCCAATAATGAAGTACGTATGAAACTTGAAAAAGTTACAAGAACAACTTCAAGAAATGCAAACTGAGCACCAAAAAAGTTTGGTCGATAAACAAAAAACAACACAGATTATCCACGATTAGCACAAAGATGATGCTAAGCTTCCCGCAGTTTATTTTCCTGTAAACTATTTCTTTAAACAATCAATCACTTCAACAAGAAGAAGTATTATGCCAAAAAATCTTAACAGAATTATTTTTGTCAAGAAAGTGATAAGATCACTAATCATGTCGTAGATTTACGAAATGATTATGATTTAATTAATGAAAAAATACCTACTATTTTGGGATGACAAAAAACAGAGGAAGCAAAGATGTTTGCAGACCAATTATTAATAAACCATAAAGAAATACTTTAATGACTAGGATGCACAAATCGTAAGGGTAGAGAAAGGTACAGTAATAGGCCTACCATACAGTTGTTGTTTCATCGATTGTGTAAATGAGAATTTACACAAAGAAAATTTAATTTCAGCAACCTGCTCGTGATATCTTCCATGCATCAACAAACAAAATAGAGACAAAAGGCAGAAGAAAAATCAAAATCAATCCAAGGATTGACAAGGTTAACCTAGATTCTAATTACATACCTAGTGAAATCCAAAGCACAATATTAAAGGTGTCGAATTGCATCATTAATTCTCAACAGAAGATTATGCCTACACTTGCCTACTCCAGCCTTTTCTAAAGACGCTGAAATTCAAGTCGGTCACCCACCTTCAAACAATACTAGATGCCTCATAAGTTTAAAGATCAAGTTCATAAGTAGTTACTTAATAGTCTTTATTTTTAGATTTAGTTTTAATTTCATCGTATTTTTGCCTAGGAAAAGGACGGTCATTTAAACCGAACTTTATTCTTAAAATAAACTGTTTTTAGATTTAGCTAGTAGTATTTAAACCCTTCTCATGCATTTAGAGAAGAAATTGATTTTAATATTTTTGACTTGGAGATTACATTTTTTTAGCCCACTCGGTTTCTACATTTTATGTAAAGGGGATCACATCTCGGGTGATTTTTATGCTAATTATCTTTAAAGTGTTGCATTTCGTACCTTGGATTTGATTTTGCATCGTAACTACTAGATTAGAGTATCGTATTTCATTTGAAAGCTTTCAAGATGATAGTATTTCTATCTCGTTCACTATTGATTTCTTTTTGTCTTATAATATTCGCTTTAAAAATTTGCTATCATTTATATATATCATATTTAACAACCTTTCTTTATATATCATTTTTAGTATAATTGAAATGTTATCTTTCATAAATTGTATACAGATGATATACAATGATGAATGCAATATGTTAACATAACTCGTTTAATTTCTTAAACAGAAGTACCTTTATTTGTTACCACTAATTTAAACTAATACATTTATGGTTATTATTAAATTGAATGTAAGTCATCTTACATTACTCTGTTAGTTTTAATTATCACATTTTCATTAAATTAGATAGTTTTATTTCTGTCAATTGAACCATTTCCCACTATCCAAATCAACCTACCACTAACTATAGAATAGTTAAGAAATGCTTGACTAGTTTGATGTACCATGTCAAGAATTATAAGGATATTATGGCAGTCCCACTGTGTTTTCCAATGTTTTAAAGGAATTTAGGTTTCAATATTTTTTATAAATTAAGATATATTTATGTGTCATATGGCACCCACTATGTGTTTACCCTAAGAGCATAACACCCCTACTTATTTTCAATTTTCTTCTGAAATATAAAAATCCTATGAAGGAATCATAATATTCTACACCAACATACTGTGCATCTCAAAAATCTATAATCAAAATCCTAACTTCAAGTACAAGATTTAATGTTATATAAATTAAAAAGACTTTCTATTATTCCTAGATAGTCCTGAATATCCATAGTAAGCTAAAATTTGTTTCTTCAAAACTTTATTGTTGGGAAAAAATAATTATAGAGGGTAACTGCATTTCACTATATTCAAAACTTGTACTTTTTCTGCCTTTAAAACCCATGTTAAGGCTACTTTTTTCTCAAAATACTCTACATAATGCTATACTTTTTAGAAATCATGATATTATGCAGATATTCAACAGAAGTCATTAGTTCTACTTGAAGCATCTCATCATTCATTCATCAGATGTTTGATAAATTAGAAACATGTGCGTATAAACAGAGTAACCATCATGTTATATCACATGTTGAACACTGTGGATTTTTAGGTGGAAACCCAAGTCTATAGAAAACCACTGCAGTAAAGCTGTCAAATCTTCTTCAATATATTTTAACAGAGAGAAAACATCACAACATATGTAAGTTAGTGGCAGACTTACTGCTAATTTTAGGCACTGTCTGCTGTTAATAAATGGTATATGTATTCCAACTCCACACTAAGGACACTTCCTGGGAGAGCTACACTGCTTCCGTTTTTAATAAATTTCAATTGAAGGGAGCTATAGGTCCCCCCACTGAAGGCTACAACCTCAAGACCACCCTGAACACAGCTTCATCAATTTTCACACTGATCCAACAACTCATTAGGAATAACTGACAACATTTTCTCTTCACATTGTACCTGACCTTTCCATACTTTTGCTTCAAACATACAACCAAAACATGAGTGAGACAACCCAGACTCAGAGAATACACAGCAAGAATAATGTTAGGACAGTGACCGCATTTTCACACTTCAGCAAACCCCAGTTTGCACAATGCCAGTTTTCTCTACCGATGCCGCATGGCACACCAGCTCTGCCCACACACAAACCATCGTATACCTACATATTTACCATACGCGCTTTCACTCTCCGGGGGCCGAAGCCGCGTATATACGCGCTTTCCTTCCGCGGCAAAGTAGCGTATAGATCTTCAACTGTTTATAGAGCAAAGATACTTTTCATCACATATCTGCAATGTATTGACCCTTTTACTTCGTACAAATGTTCGCCTTCGATCTGGTAGCTCTTCATAAAATGACTAGCAGACACAAATGCTACTCGGGATCTAGATATCTCGCTTTCATCATTTTCCATAAGTGCATCATAGATTCTACTCTATCATCAAGCTTCATTACCCTTTCCATACATATATATCACGTAGAAGTATTCATTCAAGCTCGACATCTTGTTCTACAACTTATCTTTTGCACAATGAATTTCTTTCTCCTTATATAGGTTTACCCTTTTTTCAGCGTTCTTAGTTGTTTCAAACAATACCATGAGCCCAAAACTACATTACTTCCGATGGTATTCCTAGACGGGGCCGATTTTCAACTACCTAAATATACTGTCACTACCATGGTGGTTACCTCGGGTTTTGTACTTTTTGGAGCGTTTTTGCCATACGCGACTTGGAACGTCGTGCCTGCATACGCGACTTCCTTTATTTTATCCAAGTATGCATAGAGACATACTCTTTTCATCATACTTTGAGCACATTCGAATGCCTTTCTTCATTGCTCGTAATAATAATCGTAGATATCATATTTTCTTCATCAAGAACATATTCTAGCAAGCACAACTTCATCAAGTAAGTTGCCTCATCTTTATCAAGCATACCAGTAGCAACACTCAAACGATCATAATATCAACAAGCATCATATCACATTAGATTTACATCATTTACTAAGCCCATCAAGCTAATAATAACTCTTATATCAGTGGTTTGGGTTAACAAGGACAACACATGTCAATAGTCGATGTCTTCATCTTCAATCAATGGGTTACCATCAAGGCCAACACTCGCATCATATTTCCAACACTTACCACGCTTCAAAGTGAAAAACTTGATATTTCTCCAAAGAATTCCCTTTACCTAGTAGAGTCAAGACAAGAAAAACTCAATCAATCAAGTATGATATAAGTTCTTCATCTCATATTCAATCACCCTCGTTTCCAAACCCCAACTCAACAAAGTGCAATTGTTCCCACAACATCCGCTCAATTAACATCTCACTAATCATCATCAATCTCAACATCATCTATTCCAACAAATTTTGTCTGTACACCACCAGCCTCTACTACTTCTCTGAAGCATTGTTACAATAATTGCTAGACCATACAATTTTGGGCTGTCAACATGCCCGCACCTTTACATGATTTACCCGACAATCCCCAAAATGTGGTCACAAAGTCTGGCCTGTGTCTTAACATTCAAGTCAAGAACACATCAATAATTTTATGTCATTTCAGGAATTTGAATGGAGTCGTTGAAGAAGATGTTGTAGTCGACTATTCCCTTATACTCTTCATAGCGCAGGATCCCGGTACTTTCATTACCTTCAGGATCCATAACAAGTTGGGCCATTTTTGCAGCATTCTCATTTTTTGACCAAATTTGAGATGATGACGAAGTCGCTTTAATCAACGACCTTTCAAATTTGAAGATAGGAACCCAAGGAGCCCATTAAAGATTTCAATTGGATTCAACAAACTCTTGAACAAAATCCACTAGATTCAAGGCCTAGTGATCAAAGTCAAGTGAATGGTACACAATCGTTTTGCCCTCAAAACATAAAGCAATTTTTGTAGATAGAGCCGCAAAAACTACGTTTACGAGAATATGAAAGAGGCTATTGCAGTAGAAAAACAAATTATTTCTCTAGAAAAGAAAAATGCGCTCGAGGGAAAGGAAATCCAAGAAGGCCGGGCCAAAGATGATTCGGAGGAAAGGCCAAAGATCCATACGACATGGAAGGATTGCCGTAAGTTCTTAAAACCATGTCAAATGAAAATGGTTGAAATTAAAAAACAAGTAGTCGAAACTTCTACCAAAAAACCATTCCGAAATTTCAAAACAAATCAACTTGAATCTAACCTCCCAATTCAATCTCTAATGTAGAGTCGAAGAGGAAGAAGAAGAAGATACTCCTCCAAAAGATCGAAGGAGGAAGATGAGAATGAAGAAATAGCTGTAACTGGGAGTGAAATGTGTATAGATTTTACCTCTCCCTAATTCCGATAGTGAGATGTAACAAGAAGTTGTGCTTGTAAGTACTAGAGTAAATCTAACATCTTATACCGTACAAATGCTTCCTAAAAAAGAAATTACAACCCAAGCACTAAAGACAAATCCCCCGCAAAGAAAAACTTCTTCGTTACCTACTCAAAATCACTACCCTCTTCTAATCCTCCATATCAACAACAAAGACTTTAGTGGTGTCGTATCCTATGGAGTATAATATTGTTGAAGACATGAAAAAGATTAAAGCCAACATTTCCCGTATGAACTCAACAAAATCCAAAACACGCGTGTTGCTACTAAAGAATTAAATGCTACACCAATTACTCCTTTACCAAGTGGTGTAGTTGCAAAGGAAGAAAAGGAACTAGTAAGCCACGTATAAAGTAGATGCTAATTACACTGTGTTCATTGGAGAAAGATCAAATTCTCGCACTCATTTTTCTGACTTATGAAATGTACAATAAAATCGCATAATTGTCTAATCGATTCTAGAGCATCCTCTAATATACGTCTACTTCGTTTGTTAAATTGAATATTGAACTACGAAATCGACAGCCATATTGTTCAATTGGATCGCTCTAAAGTTCAAGTTGTAGAGAAATCACTCCGCTACTATCGACTAGTCATCCTAGGATTGTCCAAAGAATTGATATTTTGATTGCGTATATTCTTAACTATGGATTAGTTTTAAGTGTTGTGGATTGGTCTGGGTTAAACTTAATGGTTATATCGCAACCGATTATTCACATATGTGGCTTCCCTACAAAGGAAAACCAAATCAAATCAAAGTTGAACGAGAAAACATATGATGCACACCGTCACCGACTTGAACAATCTAATGAGCCCGTGGCATTCAACAACAATATTCTTGGAGGTTATTCTCGCTAAGTCATTTCTTGGAAACTTCAAAGCACCACGATCACCTTTTTCCGTAAATACTTTGTTTCTCAACAGAAAATTTTTCACAATCCGATTCTTTCCTGCATTGTAAATATTTCGATGTAATTCTAGATAAGCCAATAGAGAAATCTTTATTTTTGGTCATTATATTTTGATGGATCAAAATCTAGTGATGGAGCCGGAGCAGATGCATCTAATTGATCCAGATGGAGAAAACCATGCTATCATGTAGGTTAGGAATTTCGTGCACAACAATATCATAATATGAAGCCTTGATTCAAGACTTTATAAAGCTATAAGGTTAGATGTTAAATACTTGAGTGCCTCATGACTCAATTGTCATAAAACAAGTTAGGAATACTATCCATTGTCTTTCGTGACATCTTAAACACCATTTCAACCCTAGTGCAAGATCTTACCACTCATTTTTTAGCATTCGATATTTCTTCTATTCCTAGAAATCAAAATACATCACCTCGATTTGTTAGCTAATGTTGCATCCAAACCCTCCCCGCCGAAGATTGGCAAAGCCTTGATAGATTTTCAAGAGGAACTGATTTTTCGCCCATCCGTCCCAAATAATGTCACAAATTGGAGAGTATTTTACCAAGGATCAAGATATTTTAAATTTCATGACTGCAGAGAAATCATATGATGAACAAATTATTGATGAGGATGATCATGATTTACAAATTACCTCAAAAGGTAATGAAAAATCCCATTCCAAAATCCGGTTGTTAAATTAGAGGATTTATATGACATTAAAGACAGATTCAAGAAAGTCACTAGTACTAAACTTCAAAGTTCCACTTTGAAGTTTGAATTAGTAAATCTTGGTTCTGATTCTAAACCTCAAAACGTTAACTTAGGACTCAATTTAACACCAGAGGAAAGGAATGTGTTCATTAAACTTCTGAACAAGTATAAAAATGTTTTTGCTTGGAATTATGATGATTTAAAAACGTATGATACTTCGGTTATTCAACACACAATTCCAATGCTTCTTGATATTAAACCCGTTCAACAGAAGTTGAGAAAGATTCATCCAAATCTCGAAAGTCAAATCAAATCAGAACCTAATAAAATTTTAAAAGCCAAAATAATTTTTCCGGTCAGGCACTCCAATTGGGTTTCCAATATGGTACCTGTTAGGAAGAAGAATGGTGATATAAGAATCTGTATTGATTTCAGAAATTTAAACAAGGCATGTTTAAAAGACAATTTCCCATTGCCAACCATGGAACAGATACTTCAAAAGGTAGCTGGTTCTAAACTTATGTCCTTTCTTGATGGATTTTCGGGCTATAATCAAGTTTTAGTTCATCCAGATGACAGATTGAAAACAACTTTCAGAACAAAATGGGGAACTTATGCTTATCAGAAAATGCCTTTTGGTCTAATAAATGCAGGAGCAACTTTCCAAAGAGCCATGGACATAGCATTTAAAGGTATGATCAATAAATCAGTTGTTGTTTATCTTGATGACATAACAATATTTTCAAAAAAGAGAGCCAATCATCTACATGATTTAAAGCAAATATTTGAAAGATGTAGAAGGTTTGGTATTTACTTAAATCCAAAGAAATCTTTCTTTGCTTTGGATGAAGGGAAACTCTTAGGATTTGTTGTGTCAAAAGATGGTATATATATTGATCTAGATAGAGTGAAAGAAATTTATGATATTTCTTTACCTCATAACAAAAAATCCATGCAATCATTTCTTGGACAGATCAATTTTGTTAAAAGATTCATTCCTGATTTTTCTTTAATTGTTTTACCTATGCAAAATATGATCAAGAAGAATTCAGTATTCAAATGGGGGCATAAAGAGAAAGAAGCTTTTGATGCAATCAAACAAGCGATCATTAATGCGCCAGCATTGAATACACCAGATTTTTCTAAAGATTTTACTTTGTATACTTTGGCCACCGAGACATCCTATGCAGCTGTTTTAACACAACTCAATGATCAGAAAATCGAGGCACCAATTTCTTTCTTTAGCTCAAATCTGCAAGGAGCTGAGCTTAATTATTCCGATGTTGAAAAACAAGTCTTTGCTGTGTTTAAATCAATCAAACATTTCAGACCTTTTCTCTTGAAAACACATACAAAAATCATTGTCCCATTCTCTGCAGTGAGGCAATTATTAATTCAAAAAGAAGTAGGAGAAAAGAGAGCTAACTGGGTAACAGCCTTGCAAGAATATGATGTTGATATTAAACCAGCTAAGATTGTTAGAGGACAAGGTTTTTGCAGATTATTGGCGGGAGCTCATAACATACCAGAAAATCAAGATTCAAATCAAGATATTCAAGTAAGTCAGATAAGTGTTACAAATTCCGGATCTCAGTATGCTGATCTTATCTATTACTTGAAAAATGGGTATGCTCCTTCTAATCTCAGCTATAAGAGTAAACGCGCTTTAAGGTTAAAAGCTATTAAATATGAGATCATTGATAATGTGTTATTTAGAAAAAATTATGATTCAATTTTATTAAGATGTCTTGAAAAAACTGAAGCTGAAAAAGTTTTGCAGGAACTACATGATGGACCAGCCGAAGGTCATTTTGGAGGTGATACTACAGCTCACAAAATAATTCGCGCTGGTTATTACTGGCCTACCCTTTTTAAAGATACACATGATTATGTAAGGAAGTGCCAAATTTGTCAGACTACAAGTGGAAGACAAAGGAAACCAACTTTTCCTTTGCAACCAGTAATTATTGAACAACCATTTGAACAATGGGGACTTGATATTATTGGTGAAATAGTACCTCATTCTTCCAAACAGCATAAGTACATCCTTACTGCAACTGATTACTTTACAAAATGGGTAGAAGCAATCCCATTGAAGGTAGCCAATTCTGATGCAATTATTGATTTCATAGATCAATTCATCATAACTAGGTTTGGTGTACCTAACGCTCTAGTCTTTGATAATGCATCTTACTTCTCTGGAAATAGTTTAATAGAATTTGCAGTCAAAAGAGGTTTTAAATTAAAATATTCAGCAAATTATTATCCACAAGGTAATGGTTTGGCTGAATCCACTAACAAAAAACTTATCAAAATCATTAAAAGGACCGTTGATCAAAATCAAAAGAATTGGCACAAATCTTTAATCTTTGCATTATGGGCTGATCGTATCACTGAAAAAGCTTCAATAGGGACTTCACCTTTCAATTTGGTTTATGGAAAAGAAGCTGTGATACCATCAAATTTAACTCTTCCATCATTAGCCCTAGTACAATTTATTGAAGAAAATCCTTCTTCATCCATTCAATTGAGATATGATCAAATCCTTAAACTAGAAGAAGATAGAGATAAAACAAAAATTATTCATGAAAAACATCAACAACTTGTAAAATCTTCTTTTGATGCAAGTTCTACCGGCTCAAAAATTTTGTCAATTGGTGATCTTGTTCTGAAATGGGATAAAGCACACGAAGAAAAAGGTAAACATACCAAGTTTCAGAAAATGTGGCTTGGACCATTTCAGATCATTGAAAAGATAGGCTCAAATACATTCATACCCCAAGATCTAACAGGTAAGAGAGAATCTCTTCCTGTAAATGTGTTTATCTTGAAGAAATTCTTTTCATAAGGAGGAAACCCCTTCTTAAACTGTACATATTCCTTTCTGCAAAGTTTTTTATTGTTTTTTCAAATAAAAGTTTTTAATAGGTCTATAATTGATTGTTTACTACTTAGGAAAATTTCTAAGGAAAAATATTATAAATATTTATTTTGTGTAAATAAGAATTTTTAAAGGAATGATCACAGTTTTTGAATAGTTTAAAATAAGATGTTAAACTTTGAAAGATTATTTCAATCATTTGCATGATCTTTTGAAAATTTGAAGAGAATGTAAATCATTATAAGTTTATTGAGTAGAGAAAGGTTATCTATAAAAGTAAAGATTTTTTCAAAATTTTGGAACTCAAAAAACTCTGAAAATTGTCATCCATTGATTCTTAAGGATTAAACTATTTCACCCCATCCATTTAAGTTGTGATTTTTTAGAATGTAATTCTAAGAAATTATATGAAAATTTAAGAGATAAGAGGTCTCATTATGAGCCGACTTACTATTTTCATAAGGAGTAATAAAATTGACATTACCAATACTGCATACCAAAACAGGGTAATGGCTTATAAATATAAGACAAGGGGTCTCATCACGAGCCAGCTTGTTCAGTTTAATTATAACTAGTGAATGGCATTGTTATTAACTGGCTGCCAAACCAGAACAATGGCTCTTAAAACAAAAAATAAGTAAAAGACAAAAAACATGAGATAATAGGTCTTATGAATTTATCTTTTAAAAAGTCATAATTTTAGTTGGATAGGACAATGAATGGTTAATGGTTTAAAGGTAACCCTGTCGAGACTATGAACGTTTGCTAGCAGCAGAGGCAATACCTATGGCAATAGAGTATATTATAAAACCAAAACTTGGAGAAATCCACTTACTTCATTATTAACACCAATCAAAGCTTGAGATAACCCAAAATGATTTTGTTCTTAAGGAATTAGAAAGAAATTGTGAATGATTTTTATTTCTTTTTCATAAGTTACATTTTATTTGAATTATCCTAAGATAGTTTTCATTATCTTTAAAAATCTTTACTTACTAAAGATATAGTGTTCATTTTATTTTTTCAGAGATAACTGTTTCTTTCAGTGAATCGCCAATTGTTGTGACCAGCAACAACCCCCCTTTTATTTAATATTAGTAATAATGCTAAATAAACGGGGACCCTTAGTTAAAAAATCCAAAAAATCAATTAGGATTTGTTTTCCTTTTCAAATAAAACTTTCTATCATAAACTTAGAGAAATCCCTTAGAAAGAACATTAAAAAACACTTAAGTTTATGATAGATTACAATAAAATTGTTCTTTAAACAAAATAGCGCATCCATCGCAAAATGGTATATATCTTTTATAAAACTGAAAATGCGATTTTGCGCTTTTGCGATAATGCGATCCCAAAAAACCTATACAATAAACATATTGGTCGCAGATCGCATAGCGCAGAAAACAGAAATGTTAAACGAATACCTTTTGCGCTATTTACAATTTTGCGCTTTTGCGAGATTTGCGATGTGCACTTTTGCGCTATTTCACAATTTGCGCTTTTGCGCTATTTATAAAATTGTGATGGTTTCATTTTGCGATATTGCGATATTGCGACATTGCAATATTGCGATATTGCACAGCAAATCGCAGATCGCAATGTCGTAGATTCATAAAAGCGTGTTGTTCAAAGACAATCTTCCCATATATCAATATCTGTTATCCGCTTTAATGACTGGATTAAATGAATGGATTGACAATAAATGGTAAATGATATTTTGTTTTGATTGAAAGTAATTTCACGTTAAAATAATATATTTCATCTGCCTTCGCATTTAAAACAATCTCATCACCTTTCTCATGCCATTACTCTCAATTAACTCGTAAAACGAGGAGAAACACGAAGAAGAAAAGCGTCTACAAAACTTTCGCAGAGACAAATGTGGGTAAGAGGAAAGGCTGAGTTCGAAAACGGAGAGATGGCTTCTTCCGCTACGACCACGCTGATAAGGATACGTTATATCCCGCAGGAAGAATGTATAATACACATATTAGAAATTGGAAATCGTAGTGATGAAAATTCATTCTGGGCGAGTTCTAGTAATACCTTAAAACCCTTAAAGAGCGGCTTGTTCATTTCTCCATAGGATAAGCGGCGAGCCGAGGATTCTCCAGAATACGGACATGGTGAAATGGGTGTTGGACGATTAGAATTGGTTGAAACTGATCCCTGAAGAGGGAATTCGACCCCTAGAGGTGGGGAAAGGTGTTAGAGTGATCTATATATTGTAATTTCTCAATCATTTTCAGAGGTTGGAGAGGTTGGACTCTTGGGATACTTTTGATACCATTGTACATATTTTTCATATTTTGGCTAAGGAAAGATCAGGGGTTTTGCGGAACTTGTTGGGATCCTTGTGGTGTTCTGTTCTTGATGATGTTTCTCCTTTGTTTACTGTAAGTTTCTTCATGTTTAATGTATGCCATCGTTTCATTATGCTTCTGAACTAAGTTGAATGAGTGATTAAGGTTGAATCCATTGTTTACAGTGCTTAGCCTTTGAATTCAGTTAGTTCTATATGTTTTCAGCTGTTTGGAGAGGATCCAAGTTCTTCTTTGCCTTCTTCAGCTCCTCGTCGGTCTAATCTATCCATAAATCCAATTTAAAGCATCAAGATCATCACCTACCTCGCCCCAGCTTGAACTCTGCAAAGGTCTGACCTTATCCCCGGACCAAAAATTTGTTTTCCCATTACTCCAGCGAAAACCCAAAAAACCAAAAATCAAACATACCTATCTCTTTACTAGCCTAAAATCAGTTCTTATTGTAAGTCATCTCGCATCCTACTTGCTTATTATCTCGAGATTGACGGAGAGAGCCCTCTCCTGTCCTCGTAGGGCTAGCTACGAGGCTGAGCGTGGTTTGATGTAGCCTTGAGTTTTACTTCATTTCAGCCTGAGGTAGATTTGAGTGCTAACAGAGTGGACCAAAAGAGATGAACCATTGAAGAAAAACAAACATGGACGGACAGTACCAAAAAAGAATGTTTTAGACGCTGTTCACAAAGTTCAATATCCAAGTGGGAAATTTGACACAGTTTCTACCACAAGATAGGGTATGTGAGTTTGCCAAATTATCCCCTATAGAGCTTTTAGAAGTGACTGAAAAAGCTGTTGGAGATCAGGAGCTCTCAGGGAAACATAAAGCTCTTATTAAGAAAAGTCGGGAGTTGAAGAGACTAGAAATAACTGTACAGAAAAATGAAGAAACATTGACCAAAATCAAGGCACTTAATGCTGAGCAAGAAAAAGATGTGGAGCGTGTTCGGCAAAGAGAAAAATTACTGCGAAAGAGCGAATCTATAAAGAAGAAACTACCTTGGCTGAAGTATTATAAAAAAGAAACAAAAGGAAAAAGGAGAAAATGGCAAAGTGAAGTTGAGATGAAATTGCGAAATAAATAACGGAGAAAAAAGCTCCAATAGAGGAGAATCCACAAAACAGAAGAAGGCAGAAAAGCTGGTGCACCCATTATTAATGAAAATCATAAAGAAATGCTTTTTAATAACTGGGATGCACAAATCAGAAGGGCAGAGAAGTCAGCAGCAGAGGCGACTACAGCGGCAAACACTCTTACGGATTGTGTAAATGATAATTTACACAAAGCTAATTTGATTTCAGAAACTGTTCCAGGATATCTCCCACAGGCACATCAACTGTAAACAGAATGGAGGCAAAAGGCAGAAGAAAGAGAAAAATCAATCCAAGGGCTAACAAGATTAAATTGGGACTCATATTGGATGTACTTGGTGAAGCCACACAGTCAGCACAGTGCGCTTAATTGTATCATCAATTCTACAGAGAAGATTGCGCCTACACTTGCCGACTCTGTCTTTTCAGGACAGTTGAATTCTGAAGTCGGTCAACCACATCTTCTCAAAACTATGCCAGATGCCTGCAAGTTTAAAGATAAAGTTCATAGATAGTTAGATTTAGTTTTAATTTTACTGTATTTTAGCCTAGGAAAAGGACGGTCATTAAACCGAATCCTTAATTTTTGTAATAGACTATTTTTAGATTTAGCTAAGTAGTATTTAAACCCTTCTCATGCATTTAGAGAAGGGTCCTGGATCTTAATATTTTTTGACTTGGAGATTACATTTCTGTACTCCACTGTCTTATATATTTTTAAAAGGATCACATCTAGTGATTTTTATGCGGAATTATCTTTGAAGTGTTGCATTTCTGTACCTTGGAATTTGATTTTGCATCAGAGTTACTGGATTAGAGTATCAGATTTCATTTGAAAGTCTTCAAGATGAATAAGGTATTTCTATCTGTTCACTGTTGATTTCTTTTGTCTTATGATATTCGCTTTAAAATTTGCTATCATATATATATATTTGGTTTTCACAACGTTTCTTTTTATATATCATTTCTGAGTATAATTGAAACGTTATCTTTCATAAGTATATATAGATGGTATACAATGATGGATGCAATATGCTAATACAACTCTGTTTAATTTCTTAAACAAAGTTATCTTTATTTGTTTCTGCACATTTCAATTTAAATAATAATACATTTTTATGGTTATTGTTAAATTGGAACAATCTTAAGTTGTATTCACATATAATTACCCGGGTTAGTGTTAGAATTTATTTATCAGTATTTAGTTTAAATTATATAGTTTTATTTCAGTCAATTTAGTCCCATTTTCACCCATCCAAATCAACCCATCACCAACCCATGTAGTTATAAGGAAACTGGTCCTTTAAATCTAGTCGGAGCCACCATACCAAACGAAAAAGGAGCTATCGTAAGGTCCCGACCGGGTGGTTTTCCCCAATGTTTGAAGTAGAAATTTTCTAGGCTTCAACATTTTTGGCACTAGAAGGAGGGCATGAGCTATGAATGGCAAGTAAATATTTACCCACAAGCCATTCTGAGAGCAAAACACCCTCATCAACTTCATCAATTTCTTCTGAAATACAAAATCCTATAGGAGAAATTGTGAAGAATATTCATACACCCACTACCAAAATCTCAAAACATTCAGACAATCAAAATCCTGAGTCTCCTGAAGTTCAAGATTTAATTCATAAATTGAAAGGATTCTCATTATCTCTAGAAGAGTCTGAAATATCTAAAGGTAGTGTAACTTCAAAATTTGTTTCTTCGAAACCTCTTACTAGGCTTCAAAGCGAAAAACTTGGTATTTCTCCGAAAGAATTCCCTTTACCTAGTAGAGTCAAGACAAGAAAAACTCAATCGGAATCAGTAAGTGATATAAGTTCAACATCTAATATTCAATTACCTGTTTCCGAAATCCCAACTCAACAAAGTACAGTTGTTTCCACATCATCTCCTCAATCATCATCTCCTCAAACATCATCTACTCAATCATCATCAATATCAACATCATATATTCCAACAACTTCTATTCAAACACCACCAGTTTCTACTACTACTCCAATAGTTGTTCCAATAATGGCTAGACCATGGGCTACTCCAGGGGCAGTCAACATGGCTGCACCTTTACATGATTTACCAGACAATCCTGGAAAATGGCTTCCAAAATTTAGTCCAGATCTTAACATTCAAGCTGAAGAATATATTAATAACTTTATGCAGGCTATAAATTTGAATGGAGTCACACATGAAGATGTTGTAGTCAGACTATTCCCTTATACTCTTCAAGGAGCAGCAGGATCATGGTACTTTTCATTACCTTCGGGATCCATAACAAGTTGGGCCATTTTTGCAGATTATTTTTTAACCAAATTTGGAGATGACAGATCAATAGCTACTTTAATCAACGATCTCTCAAATTTGAAAGCAGAACCCAAGGAACCCATTAAAGAATTCAACGCTAGATTCAACAAACTTTTGAACAAAATTCACACAGATTCAAGGCCTAGTGAACAAGTTAGAAGTGAATGGTACATAACTGCCTTATCCTCAAACATAGAAATTTTTGTAGATAGAGCTGCAAAACCTACATTAGCTGAGAATATGAAAGAGGCTATTGCAGTAGAAAAACGAATTATTTCTCTAGAAAAGAAAAATGCTATTGAGGAAAGGAAATCAAAGAAAGTCAGCTTCAAAGATGATTCAAAGAAAAAGGCCAAAGACCCATATGACATGGAAGGTCTACATAAAGTTCTTAAAACCATGTCAAATGAAATGGTTGAAATTAAAAAACAAGTAGCTGAAACTTCTACCAAAAAACCATTCCGAAATTTCAGAAGAAACCAAGTTGAATCTAAACCTCCTAATGCAATCTCTAATGCAGAATTAGAAGAAGAGGAAGAAGAAGAAGATACATCTTTAGTATCAGATGAGGAAGATGAGAATGAAGAAATAGCTGAATTGCATGGAATGTGGGATTTTATTCTCCCTAATTCTGATAATGAAGAAGCTATGCCTGTAAGTACTAGGAGTAAATCTATATCGAAACCAGTGCAAACAATTCCTAAAAAGAAAATTACAACTCCAAGTACCAAAGACAAATCCCCTGTAAAGAAAACTTCTCCATTACCTACTCAAAATCAGCCATCCTCTTCTAATCCTCCTACATCAACAACAAAGACTTTAGTGGTGTCAGATCCTATGGAATACAACATTGTCGAAGACATGAAAAAGATCAAAGCCAACATTTCCTTACATGAACTCAACAAACTAAAACACCAGCAAAAGTTGCTATTGAAAGAATTAAACGCTACACCAATTTCTCCTTTACCAAGTGGTGTAGTTGCAAAAGCAGCTAGGGGAGCTGGTAAGCCACCAGATAAGGTAGATGCTACTGATACTGTGCTCATTGGAGAAAAGTCAAATTCTCAAACTCCTCCTTTTCTTTTGACTTATGAGATGTACAATAAAAATCTGCACAATTTTTTGATTGATTCTGGAGCCTCCTCCAATATAATGCCTACTTCTGTCTGTGCCAAATTGAATATTGAACCACAGAAATCAGCAGTTCATATCGTTCAATTGGATCGCTCTAAATTTCAAGTTGTAGGAGAAATCAATTCAGTTACTATCAGATTAGCTTTTGATCCTAGGATTGTCCAAAGAATTAATATTTTGATTGCTGATATTCCTGAATTCTATGGATTAATCTTAATCAGGGACTGGTCTGCGAAACTTAATGGTTATATCTCAACTGATTATTCACATATGTGGCTTCCTTACAAAGGGAAACCAAATCAAATCAAAATTGAACGAGAAAAACATATGACGCACACTGTCACTGAATTCGAACAACCTAATGAGCCTGTGGCATTCAACGACAATATTCTTGGAGGTTATTCTGCTGAATCATTTCTTGGAAACTTCGAAGCACCTCAATCACCTTTTTCTGTAAATACTTTTGTTTCTCAAATAGAAATTTTTTCACAATCTGATTCTTCCATAATTGTAAATATTTCTGATGTAATTGTAGATAAGTCAATAGATAAATCTTTATTTTGGTCGTTATATTTTGATGGATCAAAGTCTAGTGATGGAGCTGGAGCAGGATGCATCTTAATTGATCCATATGGAGAGAAAACCATGCTGTCATGTAGGTTAGAATTTGAGTGTACAAAAAATACCGCAGAATATGAAGCCTTGGTTCAAGGACTTTATAAAGCTATAGGGTTAGATGTTAAATACTTGAAAGTCTTTGGTGATTCCGAAATTGTCATAAAACAAGTTAGGAATACTATTCATTGCCTTTCAGGACATCTTAAACACTATCAAACCTTAGTACAAGATCTTACCACTCATTTTTTAGCATTCAATATTTCTCCTATTCCTAGGAATCAAAATACATCAGCTGACTTGTTAGCTAATGTTGCATCTAAACTCCTTCTTGCTGAAGATTGCAGTCCTGATAGGTTTTCTGTAGAATTAATTTTTCGTCCATCTGTCCCAGATAATGTTACAAATTGGAGAGTATTCTATCATGATCAAGATATTTTAAATTTCATGACTTCAGAGAAATCATATGATGAGAAAATTATTGACGAAGATGATCATGATTTTCAAATTGCTTCAAAAGGTAATGAAAATCCCATTCCGAAATCTGTTGTTAAATTAGAAGATTTATATGACATTAAAGACAGATTCAAGAAAGTCACTAATGCTAAACTTCAAAGTTCCACTTTGAAGTTTGAATTAGTAAATCTTGGTTCTGATTCTAAACCTCAAAACGTTAACTTAGGACTCAATTTAACACCAAAGGAAAGGAATGCGTTCATTAAACTCTTGAACAAATATAAAAATGTTTTTGCTTGGAATTATGATGATTTAAAAACGTATGATACTTCGGTTATTCAACACACAATTCCAATGCTTCCTGATATTAAACCTGTTCAACAGAAGTTGAGAAAGATTCATCCAAATCTCGAAAGTCAAATCAAATCAGAACTTAATAAACTTTTAAAAGCCAAAATCATTTTTCCGGTCAGGCACTCCTATTGGGTTTCCAATATGGTACATGTCAGGAAGAAGAATGGTGATATAAGCATCTGTATTGATTTCAGAAATTTAAACAAGGCATGTTTAAAAGACAATTTCCCATTGCCAACCATGGAAAAAATACTTCAAAAGGTAGCTGGTTCTGAACTTATGTCCTTTCTCGATGGATTTTCGGGCTATGATCAAGTTTTAGTTCATCCAGATGACTGATTGAAAACAATTTTTAGAATAAAATGGGGAACTTATGCTTATTAGAAAATTCCTTTTGGTCTAATAAATGCGGGAGCAACTTTCCAAAGATCCATGGACATAGCATTTAAAGGTCTGATCAATAAATCAGTTGTTGTTTATCTTGATGACATAACAGTATTTTCAAAAAAGAGAACCAATCATCTACATGATTTAAAGCATATATTTGAAAGATGTAGAAGGTTTGGTATTTCCTTAAATCCAAAAAAATCTTTCTTTTCTTTGGATGAAGGAAAAATCTTAGGATTTGTTGTGTCAAAAGATGGTATATATATTGATCCAGATAGAGTGAAAGAAATTTCTGATATTTCTTTACCTCATAACAAAAAATCCATGCAATCATTTCTTGGATAGATCAATTTTGTTAAAAGATTCATTCCTGATTTTTCTTTAATTGTTTTACCTATGAAAAATATGATCAAGAAGAATTCAGTATTCAAATGGGGGCATAAAGAGAAAGAAGCCTTTGAGGCAATCAAACAAGCGATCATTAATGCACCAACATTGAATACCCCGGATTTTTCTAAAGATTTTACTTTGTATACTCTGGCCACTGAAACATCCTATGCAGCCGTTTTAACACAACTCAATGATCAAGAAATCGAAGCACCAATTTCTTTCTTTAGCTCAAATCTGTAAGGAGCTGAGCTTAATTATTCCGATGTTGAAAAACAAGCCTTTGCTGTGTTTAAATCAATCAAACATTTCAGACCTTTTCTCTTGAAAACACATACAAAAATCATTGTCCCATTCTCTGCAATGAGGCAATTATTAATTCAAAAAGAAGTAGGAGAAAAGAGAGCTAACTGGGTAACAGCCTTGCAAGAATATGATATTGATATTAAACCAGCTAAGATTGTTAGAGGACAAGGTTTTTGCAGATTATTGGCAGGAGCTCATAACATACCGGAAAATCAAGAGTCAAATCAAGATATTCAAGTAAGTCAGATACATGTTACAGATTCCGGATCTCAGTATGTTGATCTTATCTATTACTTGAAAAATGGGTATGCTCCTTCTAATCTCAGCTATAAGAGTAAACACGCTTTAAGGTTAAAGGCTATTAAATATGAGATCATTGATAATGTGTTATTCAGAAAAAATTATGATTCAATCTTATTAAGATGTCTTGAAAAGATTGAAGCTGAAAAGGTTTTGCAGGAATTGCATGATGGACCAGCAGGAGGTCATTTTGGAGGTGATACCACAGCTCACAAAATAATTCATGCTGGTTATTACTGGCCTACCCTTTTTAAAGATACACATGATTACGTAAGGAAGTGCAGAATTTGTCAAACTGCAAGTGGAAGACAAAGGAAACCAGCTTTTCCTTTGCAACCAGTGAGTATTGAGCAACCATTCGAACAATGGGGGCTTGACATTATTGGTGAGATAGTACCTCATTCTTCCAAACGGCACAAGTACATCCTTACTGCAACTGATTACTTTACAAAATGGGTAGAAGCAATCCCGTTGAAGGTAGCCAATTCTGATGCAATTATTGATTTCATAGATCAATTTATCATAACCAGGTTTGGTGTACCTAACGCTCTAGTCTTTGATAATGCATCTTACTTCTCTGGAAATAGTTTAATAGAATTTGCAGTCAAAAGAGGTTTTAAATTAAAATATTCAGCAAATTATTATCCACAAGGTAATGGTTTGGCTGAATCCACTAAAAAAAACCTTATCAAAATCATTAAAAAGACCATTGATCAAAATCAAAATAATTGGCACAAGTCTTTAATCTTTGCATTATGGGCTGATCGTATCACTGAAAAAGCTTCAATAGGGACTTCACCTTTCAATTTAGTTTATGGAAAAGAAGCTGTGATACCATCAAATTTAACTCTCCCATCATTAGCCCTAGTGCAATTTATTGAAGAAAATCCTTCTTCATCCATTCAATTGAGATATGATCAAATCCTTAAACTAGAAGAAGATAGAGATAAAGCAAAAATTATTCATGAAAAACATCAACAGCTTGTAAAATCTTCTTTTGATGCAAGTTCTACCAGCTCAAAATTTTTGTCAATTGGTGATCTTGTTCTGAAATGGGATAAAGCACACGAAGAAAAAGGTAAACATACCAAGTTTCAGAAAATGTGGCTTGGACCATTTCAGATCATTGAAAAGATAGGCTCAAATACATTCATACTCCAAGATCTAACAGGTAAGAGATAATCTCTTCCTGTAAATGGGCTTATCTTGAAGAAATTCTTTTCATAAGGAGGTAACCCCTTCTTAAACTGTACATATTCCTTTTTGCAAAGTTTTTGATTGTTTTTGCAAATAAAAGTTGTTAATAGGTCTATAATTGACTGTTTACTATTTAGGAAAATTTCTTAGGAAAAATATTATAAATATTTATTTTGTGTAAATAAGAATTTTTAAAGGAATGATCACAATTTTTGGATAGTTTAAAATAAGATGTTAAACTTTGAAAGATTATTTCAATCATTTTCATGACCTTTTGAAAATTTGAAGAGAATGTAAATCATTATAAGTTTATTGAGCAGAGAAAGGTTATCTATAAAAGTAAAGATTTTTTCAAAGTTTTGGAACTCAAAAAACTCTGAGAATTGTCATCCATTGATTCTTAAGGATAAAACTATTTCACCCCATCCATTTAAGTTGTGATTTTTTAGAATGTAATTCTAAGAAATTATATGAAAATTTAAGAGATAAGAGGTTTCATTATGAGCTGACTTACCATGTTCATAAAGAGTAATAAAACTGACATTACCAATACTGCATACCAAAACAGAGTAATGGCTTATAAATATAAGACAAGGGGTCTCATCACGAGCTAGCTTGTTTAGTTTAATTATAACTAGTGAATGAAATTGTTATTAACTGGCTACCAAACCAGAACAATGGCTCTTAAAAATAAAATAAGTAAAAGACAAAAACATGAGATAATAGGTCTTATGAATTTATCTTTTAAAAAGTCATAATTTTAGTTGGATGGGACAATAAATAGTTAATGGTTTAAAGGTAACCCTGTCGAGACTATGAACGTTTGCTGGCAGCAGAGGTAATACCTATGGCAATAGAGTATATTATAAAACCAAAACTTGGAGAAATCCACTTACTTCATTATTAACACCAATCAAAGCTTGAGATAACCCAAAATGATTTTGTTCTTAAGGAATTAGAAAGAAATTGTGAATGATTTTTATTTCTTTTTCATAGTTACATTTTATTTGAATTATCCTAAGGTAGTTTTCATTATCTTTAAAAATCTTTACTTACTAAAGATATAGTGTTCATTTTATTTTTTCAGAGATAACTGTTTCTTTCAGTGAATCGCCAATTGTTGTGACCAACAACAACCCCCCTTTTTATTTAATATTAGTAATAATGCTAAATAAATGGGGACCCTTAGTTAAAAAATCCAAAAAATCAATTAGGATTTGTTTTCCTTTTCAAATAAAACTTTCTATCATAAACTTAGAGAAATCCCTTAGAAAGAACATTAAGAAACACTTAAGTTTATGATAGATTACAATAAAATTGTTCTTTAAAAAAAATAGCGCATCCATCGCAAAATGGTATATATCTTTTATAAAACTGAAAATGCGATTTTGCGATAATGCGATCCCAAAAAGCCTATACAATAAACATATTGGTCGCAGATCGCATAGCGCAGAAAACAGAAATGTTAAACGAATACCTTTTGCGCTATTTACAATTTTGCGCTTCTGCGAGATTTGCGATGTGCGCTTTTGCGCTATTTCACAATTTGCGCTTTTGCGCTATTTTTAAAATTGCGATGGTTTCATTTTGGGATATTGCGATATTGCGACATTGCGATATTGCGATATTGCGCAGCAAATCGCAGATCGCAATGTCGCAGATTCATAAAAGCGCGTTGTTCAAAGAAAATCTTCCCACATATCAATATCTGTTATGCGCTTTAATGATTGGATTAAATGAATGGATTGTCAATTAATGGTAAATGAGATTTTGTTTTGATTGAAAGTCGTTTCACGATAAAATAATATATTTCATCCGCCCTCACATTTAAAACAATCTCATCACCTTTCTCATGCCATTACTCTCATTTAACTCGTAAAACACAGGCACGAAGGAGCAAACGTCTATACAAAGATTTCACTAAACACTATGGGTAAGAAGGAGAAGAGATCGAATTCTGAAAACAGAGAAATGGCTTCATTGTATGCAGACACCGCTTGCAATAAGGATGCTGGTATATCCACTTGGGAAGGAATGTATAATTTATTAGAAGAAGAAAATCCTGTGGTGATGAAAGTTGTGGCTACAGCAGGTTCTAGTAATACATCTGAAGCAACCCTCAAAGAACTGGCTTGTTCATTTCTGCATAGGATAGCAGCAAGGCCAAGGATTCTCCCATATACGGACATGGTGAAATGGGTGCTGGACAGCACCGATATTTCAGACAGACAATTCAGAACTCCAGCTCAAGAGCTAATCGGGTCATTCATCACGGAAGATTTGAGACTAATGTATAAGTTGCCGGAACCTCAGGCGACTTACAATAAACAATTCATGGAAGATTTTGCCAGAAAACATACGAATTTGTCAAAATGCACACAGGAGTGGACCAAAAGAGATGAACCATTGAAGAAAAACAAACATGGATGGACAGTACCAAAAAAGAATGTTTTAGACGCTGTTCACAAAGTTCAATATCCAAGTGGGCAATTTGACACAGTTTCTACCACAAGATAGGGTATGTGAGTTTGCCAAATTATCCCCTATAGAGCTTTTAGAAGTGACTGAAAAAACTGTTGGAGATCAGGAGCTCTCAGGGAAACATAAAGCTCTTATTAAGAAAAGTCGGGAGTTGAAGAGACTGGAAATAATTGTAAAGCAAAATGAAGAAACATTGACCAAAATCAAGGCACTTAATGCTGAGCAAGAAAAAGATGTGGAGCGTGTTCGGCAAAGAGAAAAATTACTGCGAAGGAGTGAATCTATAAAGAAGAAACTACCTTGGCTGAAGTATTGTAAAAAAGAAACAAAAGGAAAAAGGAGAAAATGGCAAAGTGAAGTTGAGATGAAATTGCGAAATAAATAACGGAGAAAAAAGCTCCAATAGAGGAGAATGCACAAAACAGAAGAAGGCAGAAAAGTTGGTGCACCCATTATTAATGAAAATCATAAAGAAATACTTTTTAATAACTGGGATGCACAAATCAGAAGGGTAGAGAAGGCAGCAGCAGAGGCAGCTACAGCGGCAAACACTCTTACGGATTGTGTAAATGATAATTTACACAAAGCTAATTTGATTTCAGAAACTGTTCCAGGATATCTCCCACAGGCACATCAACTGCAAAAAGAATGGAGGCAAAAGGCAGAAGAAAGAGCAAAATCAATCCAAGGGCTGACAAGATTAAATTGGGACTCATACTGGACATACTTAGTGAAGCCACACAGTCAGCACAGTGCGCTTAATTGTATCATCAATGCTACAGAGAAGATTGCGCCTACACTTGCCGACTCTGTCTTTTCAGGACAGTTGAATTCTGAAGTCGGTCAACCGCATCTTCTCAAAACTATGCTAGATGCCTGCAAGTTTAAAGATCAAGTTCGTAGATAGTTAGATTTAGTTTTAATTTTACTGTATTTTAGCCTAGGAAAAGGATGGTCATTGAACCGAATCCTTAATTTTTGTAATAGACTATTTTTAGATTTTAGCTAAGTAGTATTTAAACCCTTCTCATGCATTTAGAGAAGGGTCCTGGATCTTAATATTTTTTGACTTGGAGATTACATTTCTGTACTCCACTATCTTATATATTTTTAAAAGGATCACATCTGGTGATTTTTATGCGGAATTATCTTTGAAGTGTTGCATTTCTGTACCTTGGAATTTGATTTTGCATCAGAGTTACTGGATTAGAGTATCAGATTTCATTTGAAAGTCTTCAAGATGAATAAGGTATTTCTATCTATTCACTGTTGATTTCTTTTGTCTTATGATATTCGCTTTAAAATTTGCTATCATTTATATATATATTTGGTTTTCACAACGTTTCTTTTTATATATCATTTCTGAGTATAATTGAAACATTATCTTTCATAAGTATATATAGATGGTATACAATGATGAATGCAATATGCTAATACAACTCTGTTTAATTTCTTAAACAGAGTTATCTTTATTTGCTTCTGCACATTTCAATTTAAATAATAATACATTTTCATGGTTATTGTTAAATTGGAACAATCTTAAGTTGTATTCACATATAATTACCCGGGTTAGTGTTAAAATTTCTTTATCAGTATTTAGTTTAAATTAAATAGTTTTATTTCAGTTAATTTAGTCCCATTTTCACCCATCCAAATCAACCCATCACCAACCCATTTAGTTATAAGGAAACTAGTCCTTTAAATCCAGTCGGAGCCACCATACCAAACGGAAAAGGAGCTGTCCTAAGGTCCCGACTGGGTGGTTTTCCCCAATGTTTGAAGCAGAGATTTTCTAGGCTTCAACACAACCATACAAAGAAATGTCCCTCAAGCAAGCTAAGAAGGATAATTAATTATTGCCAAAGTACTATGGTCCTTACAAGGTGTTGCAAAAAATTGGTACTATGGCATACAAATTGGAGCTTCCTGCTTCTTCACTAGTGCATCCAGTTTTCCATGTTTCATGCTTAAAGATGGTTATAGGTGAAAATATTCTAGTTCAAACAATATTGGCAGAACTTGATGAGGAAGGAAAAATCATATTGGAACCTAAAGTGGTCATAGAAACAAGAACTCGACAGTTATGAAATCGATCAATTTCAGAGTATCTCATCAAGTGGAAGAACTTACCCACTGAAGATTCTACATGGGAGGATGAGAATTTTATACAGAATCACCCAAAGCTACTCAAGCGTTGAGGACAACACCTTTTTGAAGGAGAGGAGCATGTTAGGTCCCTATATTACTGGTTTAGTCCCTTATTGTTATTAGTGTAGCCCCCTTATTGTTATTGTTGTACCCCTGTAACCCCAATATTGTTATTATTGTGTCCTTACATTGTTATTGTTAGGTCATCTAGGATTATATTGTGGGCCCATGGAATCCTATATATAGAAGGAGGTTTTGGTCATTTGTATCATCCAAGAATTGTTCATTTATGTAATGTATTGGAGGTTTCCCCCTAGAAGAGGTTGATTTCTAAGGCGTTGATCTCTCTTTTCTTCTATTTTTGGAGATGGTTTCATAACATCCTTTGCCCAAAATGGACCATATCCTGCAGAAAGTGGTTGGATCTAGGATAATTTCCTTGTTAGAAGGATTTTCCAGTTACAATCAGGTTCTAGTACATCCAGAGGACCAAGAGAAAACAACGTTCACTACACCCTGTGGCACTTTCATGTATGTGAAAATGACTTTCAATCTAATGAATGTTTGTGCTACATTCCAAAGAGCAATGTATATGCATTTGAAAATGAAATATGTAGGTTTATAGTAATTTATTTAGATGATATCACAATCTTTTTAAAGTCATATGAGGAACATTTGCTTCACTTAAGGAGAGTTTTTGAAAAATGCAAGAAATATGGTATCTCTCTCAACCCTAAGAAAACATTGTTTGGTTTAGAAGAAGGTAAACTGCTAGGACACATCATCTTTGAAGATGGCATAAGAATTGACCCTAGCAAAGTAGAAGCAATATTGAAAATAGAACCCCCTAGGAACAAGAAATAAGACTAATCATTTATTGGAAAAATAAACTTCCTTGAAAGATTTATCCCAAATTTGGCTGAAATCTTTAAAAAAAATCACTAACATGTTAAAAAGGGATGCAAAAATCAAATGGCATAATGATGCAAAGGGTTCTTTCAATAAATTCAAGAATGCATTAACAACTGCACCCATTGTAATACGTCTTGATTTTACAAAATATTTCATGATATTTTCTTTTGCATCTGACTATACAATAGCACTTGTTTTATTGCAGAAAAATGTTTAAGGTCATGAACAACCAATTGCATTTCTTAGCAGAGCATTGAGAGATGCAACGATGAAATGCAATATCATGGAAAAACATGCATTTTCATTGGTTAAAGCACTAAATGATTTCAGCATTTACATCTTACACTCCCATATTATTGCATTTGTCCTTAATTCTATTGTAAAAGATATTTTGACACAAACTGATCCTGATGGTAAGAGGGGCAAATGGATTGTTGTTATTTTGGAATACGATCTTGAAATCAAGCCCACCAAATTGATCAAAGGTCGGGGATTGGAAAAATTGATGGCATAATATAATTTCGATGCACTTGATATAAATTTCATAGTTGAACTTGATGAACAGGACGAGCAGGAGACTCCACAGGTATTAGAGGCCTTTGCTACCTCCATGGTATGAAGACATTGTCTTTGTACTGCAAATTTTACAAGCTCCTCCATGTTTGACTAAAACTAAAGCTATATTTTTAAAATTGAAAGGTATGATGTTTTGTATTTTAGATTATAATATGTATTGGAAAGATGCAGGAGTAATCCTACTTACCTGTTTACTAAAAGATGAAGCAGACAAATGTATGTAGGAGTTCCACGAAGGAGATTGTGGAGGGCACTTGTATTGGAAGACTACTACCAACAAGATCTTAAGGGTTGGTTTTTACTGGGCAACCTTATTTGCATATGTCCATAGGAAAATCACCACATGTCATCAGTGCCAAATATTTTAAGGAAACAGAAATCTATTACCCCTACCCTTGAAGCCTATATCAGTTGAAACCCTTTTCCAACAATGGGGTTTGGATTTCATTGGAGAAATTCGTCACAGTTCCTCAGCTCGTCATAAGTGGATCCTTACAGCCACTGATTATTTCAAAATATGGATTGAAGCTATAGCTACAAGACAAGCCACAAATGTAGTGATCATTAAGTTTTTGGAAGGTAACATTCTTTCTAGATTTGGATGCCCTAACAAGATTATTACTAATAATGCAGTTGCATTCAAATAAAAGAATATGGTGGAATTTTACAACAAATACAACATGAAATTGGGTCACTCTACTTCCTATTACCCACAAGGAAATGGGTTAGCTAAGTCCTTGAATAAAATTTTGATCAATATCATCAAGAATTTGATGCAAGATAACAAAAAATCTTGGCATAAAAAAATTGATAAATGCTTTGTGGGCTAATAGACTCAGTACCAAAATGTCTATAGGTATGTCTCCATTCCAATTAGTTTATGGGATAGATGTTGTGTTCCCCACTCCCTAGGTATCCATGTTTTGAAATTACTGCAAGAATCACAAGTTGAGCCTAATGATTTACAAAGGAGAATAAACCAAACCATACAACTGCAACAATGAAGAGAGGAAGTTTACAATAGGACCCAAGTTATCCAAGAAAACATCAAGAAAAATTATCATAGGAGAACCAAAGCTGATGATTTTTAGATAGAATACATGGTATTAAAATGGGATTCAACGAATGAGGACAAAGGTAAGCATGGTAAGTTTGATAATTTGTGGAAGGGACCATATAAATTTGATGCTTACAGAGGAAACAATGCATTTTTTCTTAAAGATATGTTTGGAGCAAAGATGTCTGGTGGACCTGTCAATGGAAAAATCCTCAAACATTACTTTCCTCAAGGATAAATCAAATTTTCACTCAAAACGTTGTTGTTAAACACACACATGGTAAACAAGAAAATAAAAACACAAGGAGAAAGATAAGCGTGAGTTATCTTATTATCCACCATAGATGTACTTTTATATTACATTGATGTGACTCATGGATTCCGCATTCCAAGGTCACTTGGACTCCTTTATGATTGTTCAGCTTCCACACCTACCCATAGAGGATTAGGTGTCCAACATTCCCCCCCTTAATCCGAAGGGGTATGTGTGAGTCCAAGAAGAGAGTTGTAATACAAATCTGCAAAGTATGCATGGCAACACTTAGGCTAAATCAGCTCTCTAAAATGTTGGCATAAATAGGTGGTTTAAGGATGGCCACCAACACTAGAACACTTATTGCAATTCCCGGAACTCTTCCAAATCTGGAAAGAAGCTGAGGGCTTCTGCAAGAGGAAGTGTCCCTCATATTTGAAGAGGGAGACCTTCAACCTAGAAGAAGGGAGGTCTACAACCTGTGATGGTTTAAGGATAACCACCAACACTAGAATGCTTAATGCATTTCCCAGAACTCTACAAAAGTTTGCAAGAAGCTGAAGTCTTCTGCTAGAGGAAGTGCTCTGAATTCTTTGAAGTGGAAGAATATCAACCTCGCATGGATGGTTTAAGGTTGTCCACCAACCAAGGGAATGCTCATGGGAATCTGTGTCTCTAGCTACAACTCTGAATCTAGAATGAAAAGTTGTGGCTCAGGCTCACTTGAACTGCTATATCTTTGACTACAACTGTGAATTTGGAATGAGAGATTGTGGCTCAGGCTCGCTTGATGTGGCTTTGAAGCTTGTAGATGACCACCATTTCCCCCCCTGTCAGGTACAAGGTGAGATGATGGCGAAAGCTCAACTGTAAGTTTGTTCAATATTCTAGAACAAGTTCTGACATGTGACTTAAACATCTTCTTGGATGTTGATGCCCATTGCCAAGAAGCGATCCATCCAAGATGAATTTTTGTTGTTGCAGGAGGATTTTTTCTGAAGCATCTGTGTAAAAAATGGGTGTGTCGCCCACAGTGCTTGCATGGGAAAAGATCAAAACAGTGATCTTTCATATGGGCAACTCGATCACAGTGTTGGCATTTTCAATCTATTGTTGTTGTTGTGGAAGAGGAGCGGGATCTGGAACAGCTGAAAGTGAACTGTCATGAAGAAATCCGGCACTATGAAATTTGATGGACTTGGAGTAGTCCAAAATATGAAAGGACAACTCCTTGTCATATCCAAAACCTGTTTTGTGCTTGTTATGGACAAGCTCTTCCCAAGGTCTAATGATGGGCTTGGGAGGTTGAACCTGAGCTTCTGCATATGGATACAAATCTTTTGTTGAACTAGGCATTGAATGTGAATCGACTGCAACATTATTGACTTGCTGCTTATGGGAGTCTGTTTCAATTTTCTAAATAGAAACAAGTTCAAAATGATGAATCAATTGTTGTAATTCTGCTTGCTGAAGCTAAGATTCAAGCTGCAAAAATTCAATCTTCTCATGTGCATTTTGTAGACAGGACTTAATGTCAAAAAGAGAGGCTTTGCTGATTTTAACCATCTGATCTATAGTGCAATGTATTAGAGTATTCACCAAATCTCATACTTCATCAAATTTTTCCATTGCGTTAGCAAAAATAAAGCCATCTCCTTGAGAAAAAACTTCCCACAACAGACTTAAAAATGAAATGAAATGAGACTAAAAATAGTCTATGGGACTTTGAGTTCCTTGTTTTTCGCCTTCTACATTTTAGTCCTTTTCTTTTGAAGAACCAAAAAACAACTCTTCTTTTTCAACAAATGGTTTGATTAGATCAACACCAACCATGATTCGAAAAATCATAACATCTTAATATAGTGACTTAAAGAACATAGAAAAAGTATATGCAACATCAATACAGTCCACCGACTACTGAAAAAAACTTGAATGTCACACTTGGAGGCATGGGATGTGAGCTTTTCACTTTATTTTGATCGCTAGCTACCGAAATATGGTTGAACACTGATTAAAATAATCTGCCACAAATCTCTTAATGACTTCAGATAATTATGATAATTATGTCTGTAAAAACATTTTATGTAATGGTAGCATTAATGAGTACAATTTCTCCAACCGTCCCTCTACGTGGACACAATTACTGTAGTGAAAGTGAAGGTGTTGTGGAAAATTTTCAAATCTACCCTTCTCTTTGGTGTAGAAGATGATAAAAACAGGAAAGACGTTACTTATATGCATCAAACTTGTGTAAATGATGATTCCATGCCCAATTCATAGCGTGAAGACAAAACTACGGACATCATTTTTTCATCTACAGTGAAGACATTACTAATTCCAAAGATTCCATGCCCAATTCGTAGGGTGAAGAAGAAAATGGTGAAATTATTTACTTGTCCTTCCTCTCTGCATATACCCACGTCATCCTCAAAGGTTTATTCTAATATAAAATCACATGCTATGATAAGCCTGCCATTCGATGACAACTTTTTTAGGCATTTGTGCCTGAACAACCGATGGGAAGAAGGTCCTTCTGTTAAACGGGTTATTTGTTCATGCTATGCGTCTTCCGTGAGGAGGAGATGGAGTGACGGTTACTTGGAAATCTCCATCTACCACCATAATACAACACAATTTGAAGAGGCAATGATGAGCAGTCAACTTGAGGATGAATCTGATGTGCTTATCGAGTGCAGAAACGTTCGCAAGTCAATTTTAGTTTCAATGGAAGAACATAGAAGACCTCAGACTCAAATAATTAACAACGTTTCACCTCACATTTGCATTGCGTGATCTGCCAGTAGGAGCTTGATTAGATGAGTGAGGATCAGGTTGAATGTATCCATACAATCCCTAACTAACAGAGAGAAGAAATCCCTAACAATCCATACAACACCTTTGCGACACAACAAGAGAGGGCACGATGCTCGGAGAATCACGAACGAGAATGGCAGCACAGGAGAGAACAGGAACCACGGCACAGGGAAGAAAAGGAGCTACAAGAATGATGACACAACTCTTCTCTCCTAGAGTATTTTCTTTTGTTTGAGATTTCAATGGAACAGGCTGATAAGCACATCAGAGTCAATTATTTTCTGGTTCTTGTGGTGCAGTTGTGGGGACGTTGGAGTTCATTGCTACAGTAGAGGCTTGAGATTTAAGGACCAAGGAGTGGCGACAGGTTTCCGGGATTCCAGTAGCTCTTTGATCGATGTCTTCTTCTTGGTTTCAAGAAGTTGTTTGGGAGAGGGCGGGGGCCATAATGAAATGTAGTGGAAGCTTATTCATATTGCGCTCTCACAAATGTGTGGGAAGAGAAAAATTGGATGCTTAGGGTTATTTTATACACCTGGCATCATACTCTGAACAAATAGACTGAGGAGGGAGCCGGATTTGAGCAGAGGTAGGTGTGAAATAGATTGTGCAGAGTTGTATTATAGCGCGGGGTTATATGTAAGCGGAGCATTTACCATTGGCGGAGAAACTGAATTTACACCAGAAATTTAATTGAAACAGATATGGACCTGTCTCTCTATGTGGTAACTGCACCCTTGTCAAGAATTTTTGTCTAACAAACTTGTCAGGAAAATAGTTTTTCAAGACAGAATCTAAAAGTGAACAGTTGAGGGACGACATCAATTATGTTGATCAAAAGAGACCAACAATATGTTTGGCAGTGAAATGCCTATGCCATGGACATAGAAAATCGATAGAAAAATGACATGCATAATGGTTTGGTGCACGTCAAAAAACTGCAGAGATGGTGGAACCATACAGAGAGGCCACGAGAATAGTGGTTCAAATTAGATCAGGGCCAAAATTCGCCCGCTCTGATACCATGTTAAACACACGCATGGTAAACAAGAAAGTAAACACACAAGGAGAAAGATAAGCGTAAGTTATCTTATTATCCACCATAGATGTACTTTTATATTACATTGATGTGAATTTTGGATTCCGCATTCCAAGGTCACTTGGACTCCTTTATGACTGTTCGGCTTCCACACCTACCCATAGAGGATTAGGTGTCCAACAGTTGTAAATACCATTCTATTTTTCTAACTGTCAGTGTGGGTGGCTTCTGTTAGTGTCAGTATTTGCAGCCATTAGTGATCAAAAATCATCTTTCTATATCATTTTAGGGTCTCATTTAGAAATTTTTTCATTTCACTAGGTCATAATTCCAAAATTTACTCACTGATGGTAGCCCTAAAATAAAAAATTTTCATTTTTTCCCAAATTTCCATTACTTGCTGGCTCATTTTCATAATTTTTTGAATGACCATCATTCATGAGTTTTTATCACTTGTTTAGTCATTTCACCATGAATTTCATTCAGTGAAGGCTCTCATTAGGTCTTTAGGGTTTTTCAAGGTTTCATTAGGTTTCTAGGGTTTTTCAAGATCCAATAATAAACCATTTCCATTGCATAAGAGAAACAAGTAAGAAAGTGATCAAATAACCTTTCTTTACCATGTAAAGATGATTTGTAAGGATTAATTCTTATTCCAAGATGTAATTTTTATTTCAAAATGTAATTGTATTTTCCATTATGTAATTTAATGTCACTCAATTTGTAATAAGTTCATGGTTCCCAAGCTGCCAAATTAGAGTTCCACATGCCAACAAAGCATCAAAAGTCAAAATGTAAAGAGTTCTCAATCATCAAATGATAAATGTGTAAATAATGAAGTCAAAAAGAGAAAAAGTATAGTTTAAAAGTGTAAAGTGAAAGAGAAGAAAAGAGAAAGTGGGTCCCAAGGCCCAAAACATCAAATTCATCAAGTATAAAGACCACCATAGGACAAAGAAGAAGCTCATTTGCTATTGCAACCATCGAGCTCGCACTCCCTCAACTCAAAAAACCAATTTTCAGGGTCAAAATTTGAGCTTTTGGGTGGCGCTCCATTTTTGGAGGGTGGCTCTGCAATTTTTGAACAAGTATTGCGCTTTTGGACAACAATGCTGCGTTTTTTGCTGAAGGGTGCAGCGCTTCTGGGTAAGGTGCTGCACTTTTTCCCAGTTTACGTAATAAGTACCAAAACTCTTTCAAAATGCCTCTAATCCTCCAAAAAATTCTCTTATCATATTTTATCAAGTAAGTAAGACCATTTTATCACCTCCCGACATTCCTAAATATCACTTTCATGTGTTTTTGTTTTCATGAAAAATTGGTAGTTTGTCTAGTTGAAAACCCTAATCCCATCTCCTCATTCCCAATTTGATACCCATAAAACCTGCATTCCCTTCCTACATCACTGTAAACCCTATCCCTACCCCTACAACAATATATCCGTTTCCCTAAATCCATTTTCCCCTAAACCCTAAGTCCCAGGTATTTCAAATTTCCTAGGCTCCCATACCCAAAACCCTTAATAAAATTATCATTTCTAATTCCCTAGGAATTTGAACCCTCCATCACATCCCAAAGTTCAATAACTCCTTCCCCCATCTCCATAATTTTTCCTAGACCTATCCCCACTCCCATTTCTTCATCCCTAGGGTTTCTAGATAAAAAACACCATGGAAGAAGACAAAGATTATATGGAGGAAGAGGAGGATAGAGAGGAAGAGGATGATAGACTGGAAGAGGAGGATATACAAGAGAGAAGGCCACATTAAGGAGGAATAATACTGAGGCTTAAACCCACCAACACCAGAGAATTGATGGCTTCTCCAATGAAAGTATCTTTCTTTCAATATGTTGGTTGCCTTGATTTCTGCAATATGATTGAAAGAGTTTAACGCCTCTCTATTTTGAGCATAATTTTCATTTCAAACCTCAAAGAAAATCAGGTGACCCTTGTAGGTGTAACCTTCACCATATATGCATCTATCATTGTTGCTTCCACATGAATTCCAAACATGGGTGAAGGGTGGTTTAAATCCAAAAACTTGGATGATCAGGATTATGAACCATTAATCAAAACAAGGTACATAAATGAGAGAAGGAGAGTTTTTCCTTTCAGCTACCTTCTTGATAGGTATACCCCCATGATGAAGATCATCATGAAGTACTTCTATTTTGAAGGAAGGTTCTCCAGACCCTATACATATCATATTAGACTGCTTATGCACTTCCTAAGAGTCAAATTGCTTAATATCCCATACTATATGTTTAGGAGCATAGAAAAAATGGCATACATTGTACAAAGGAGAGATTATGACCAGCAGATGAGCAACCTCTTTCACCACTCTCTCATCAAGCTCATTTTCCTCCATCACCTTAACTAGTTGCATATTTAATGGGACACCTTCATTGCCAATTATATATTCATAGCTCCACAAACTCAGCATGCTGAAGATATGCCTTCTTCATCTCATCCTACTGATCAACATGCTGAAGATAGGCCTCCTCCACCTCATCCTACTATATCTATTCCTCCATCTCAGCCCACAACACCTACTCCTTCATTAGCTCAGCCTACTACACCCATTTCACCACCATCATCACCATTTCAGGGTCAAATTGGGTCACCTAGCAGAGCTATGGTCAATAAGCCTAAAAGGGCTGAAATGGAAAGATTGGGTAGAACATATCAAAGAGGGTATAGGCATGTGTTTTCTCCACGGAAACTGGAAGGGACCTTGCCTTCTTCATCAACAAAGCAGGTATAGAAGGGAAAGGAAAAGATGACAGAGGCAAATGTTCATGAGGAAGTCAACCATGACGAGGAAGACCTCCATGAGATGGAGACATAATTTGAACTTGTAGAATTAGATCAACAAGATGATTATGGCACTTCATTGGTTGTCAAGGAGAAGGATGCCCAAATTAAAGAGATTTAGACTAACTTAGAAAGGGATAAGTTTTTCATTTCTTTTCTTGAGCAGGAGAATAAGAAGTTGAAGGATAAGTAAATTCTCATGGTGCTAAAGCTGCTCAAAGAAAATAAGATAAATCCATGATGCCACTCTATGACCCTGATCAACACGACATCCAAAGTAGTAGAATAATACCAAATAAAATAGGTCTTAAGAGGGCTTTACAACATCAGAAGAGTGAGGATGAAAAACTCACTTTTGAGGAAAATATTTCCAAGGAGGTTGAATGGGACAGAGAAATATGGCTTGAAAGGGTCAAAATGCATTTTTAAAAACTACTCCCCAAGGAAAACAAGGACAGCAAGATGCTCAAAAACTTATCAAATAGGTATATCACAAGAAATCAAATCTGTAGCATCAAACTCAAGCAATTTTAGGAGAAACATAAGCAAATATTAGCCAAGAAAAAGAAGAGAAACAAGCTTGACATCCTTGCATAGGAATCCCTCATTACTTAACACACTTCATCAGGCTTCCATAACACAATTTTGAAGAGATTTTGGGCAAGTTTTGAAATTTTTTGAGTTTTTTCATAGTTGCAATGCGAAAAGTACAGAGCTTTTTCTAGGGACCTCCAATGACAAAAATAAAGGCCCCATTGGATTTAGAAGGCCAAATACAGTCACCCTAGCAACTTTTCTAAGATTTTTTGGGCCAACTGGTTGGACAAAAAGTCAAAAAACACCTCAAAAAACATATTTCTGCCCTGTTTTTTAGGCTAGCGCTACGCTTTTGACCAGTCTTGGGAGATTGACCTTTTGGAGGGTCAAATCACGTCATTTTTTAAACCAAAGGACAGTTTTGGAAACTAGACAAGACATCCAATGAGATATCTTAAGCGCAATTTGGACACTGGGAACCTCTTAAAAAGTGGAGCTGAAGTTGGCGTTGCACTTTTTACACTGGCGCTGCGATTTTTACCAATTTTCTCTGTTTCCTGAAATTTGCAAATTTTCTCAGTTTTCTCAGTTTCACCTTGGAAAATGATGTTTTTACCAATGTAATTCAAGGATGTAAATGTAATAATCATGTTTTTAAGTTACCTAGGGGTAAGTACATTAGGTAAAAACTCTTGATGAGATGTAATGAATTTGTTTCCAAAAAGTGAGGGATGAGTTAGTTTGACCTTCCTACACTCTAGGTATGCAATTCATTTTTTGGTGGAACAACTCCTCAACTTAGGGATTAGACCCTTGAGGTTGGGATAAGTTGTTTCATGTCTATATATTTCACTTCTTTACTCATTTCACAGGTTGGATGCTGTTTTATTGATAAGACACTCTAGTGTGATCAGCATTTGGGCAGGAATTTAATGAAAGAGTTGTAGTTATTTCTTTAAGAGTTGCAGTTATTTCTTTGGGATACCCGTGGTATGGAAATTTAACATTATTTCTTCTTATATTGCATAAGTATGAATGTTTTTTACTCTCCATGATCCATTTCATTTCTATTATATGTTGATTTTCAAGTTGATAAGAAAAATACATCTTCTACACTCTGTTTTGGGAAAATCTTCATAGCTTGTCTCATTTCTTCAGTTTAGAAAGAATACATGCATTTTCTTGCTCTTTTCAGCACCTCATTTTTCTGATCCATCCCAATCAAAAACCCTAAACTGTTAGCCTTCCTAACTACCTTACCCCATTGAATGGATTGCAATCCTAATATTGTTTGCCTTGACCTAGCCTCTTTGACCTAATTCACCCATACAGCAAACCAATTCAAACAAACAAACCCTTGTACTCATACCTAGCTTGAAACCATAATTAATCTAGCTCTTTTGGTTGTGATTTTTTGGAGAGTGCCCTCTCCGGTTTGGTAGGGCTATCTACCAAGCTAAAATATTGATCTGTGGTTACCTTTGTTTGGACTCTTTCTCAGCCTTAGAGATCTGGTGGAGTGATAACAACTTCCATCAAAAAGTTAAAGCCCGAGGTGAAGGACATAAGCTCCCGATGAGAGGATGCTATATCTACAACAATAACAAATCAATTCAGATACAGAATAAATACTGAAGGAAATGGACCAAGGCTATTGATATACAACATTCTTGACACCTCAGAGAGAGGATGTCATCCCTAGTTGGAGCCACTGTTAGGGTCCTATGATTCATAGGATCAAATCATGAATGTCTATTTTCTTTCAGTTGATGAATATTGTAAAATGACTAGTCTAATCACATCGTTTAATCGTGATTAGACTGTAATAAAATAGATTAGGTTAGTGACTAAATCAATCACACATCTTAATCGTGTTTGAGCTAGGCTAGTCGGTTAATCACACCATTTAATCGTGGTTAAATGACAGAGAAAGGATCAAAAAATTCTTTGCTAATTCAAATGCAACATTAGCGAATTTACAAGTAGTTTTTAGGAGGTCATTATTCTTTGATTAGATTATTTTAATTAGAAGATTAATCGTAATATTTACGATATAAGTTTTATGCAAGGTTCAAAACTTAGTATAAAATTCAACGGAAGAGATCTTCCCCCACCCGGATCAATGGTAAGGAAGCATTTTTCAGCCCCCTTGAGCTCCATCGCACTTTTATTGTAGGGGGGAGGGGGGGTTCCAGAAGGGTTGGACCCACTGCCTTACAAGTCACCTACATAGTGTTTCACACGCTCCCTCCCCCCCTCCGAAAAGTCCTTCAGTGTTGACCGCTTGCCCTCCACCAATGCCCATCCGCCACGACACCCTTCCCGACCCCACCATCATTCTCCACACCTCAGCCAACCTTCCTCCACTCACCGTCCGCAAAATTAGCCTTGCGGAACCCACTCCCACAACCTTCCCTTCATTTTATTTTTCTTGAGAATATGTCTCACTCCAATCAGAGGCTACCATTTGGCATTCCTCGACCCACATAAACAATTTGTTACAATAATTAATTCTTCTCGTTCATGCTGCAATGGACCAGCTCCTGACTAATGGTAAAAATGTAACAGTAATTTAAAAATTACTCTATTAAAAATTGTTAAGCCGTAAAACTTATTTTCCTAACTATTTTGTATGACTAGTGAAAATTTATTGTCTTTCACTTTGTCACAGGTGTTAGGGTCCTATAATAATAGGGTTCATAAATTTTGAATTTAATTTGATAGTCTTGTAAATATGTACATACCTTGCTTTCTGCAAGTTGCTTTCCCATATTTAAAAAAACAATGAAAATTAATAAAAATCCAAAAAGAGGGTAAAAAGTCCTAAAAGAAAGATCAAAGGACTTAGAAAAATATAGACCCCAAAATAAAAATAAATAAGACCTGAAAGTGAGCAAGTCCAAATGCCACTACTTTTACTTTTTACTACAACAATAATGATTATGTGCAGAGTGTCAATAAATTCCATAATCCATGATCAATTAAACAGTTTAATCTTAACTTTTCATGTTTTCAATTTCATGTTATAGATAGAGAATAAATATTTGTCAAACAGTTTAAACTTGAAAAATCAGTAGATAGGTAGAGAATAATGAGGAGCTCAATAATTTAATCTGAGTCCTCAGATGAAATAAGGTAGACTTAGATAGTTTTATGATTTGAAAGAAAAATGTTTAAGGTTGCAAACCTAAATGCACCTAAAAAATGAAGAAAAAATGTTAGAAATAAAGTTGGGTAGGTAGAAAGTAGTTGAGCAATCATGTAATAAAGCATCATTGGGCAAAAATACTAATTTTCCCTCCCCTACAAGTATTCATTGTTCTAAACTATCAGTCAAAAAGGCTCAGAGCATTTCTCTGACTTTTATTGGGACCGGACCCAAGGCTCGATTATTAATAAGTTAAAAATACCGAGTTGTACATTAAATTTAAATTTCTCAGCATTTACCCTTCATTCATACATCAAAACCCTTTTTCCTAAGTAAAGACACATTCTTACTTAGTAAAATTGAAAACCCTAAAATAATTGATTTCATTCCCTTCAAAATCATTGATAAAACCCTCAAAATTACATTTATCCTAACTATTAGTGAAATAATATAAAAGATGAGCAATGCTTTATTTTTTACACTTTACTTAGAGATAACATATGTTTTGTTTCCTTTTACTATCCCTTTATTCATATTAACACCTAACTTATTGTAGTAAATCCCTAATTTACCCTCCCGTATATATTAAAACCCTTATATTTAAATTAAACCCCCAAAACCCATTATTTTACGTTTAGACCAAATTTTATTATCCCCATGTGCACAAATAAACCCCGCCCTACAAACCCCTTGGTTTAAACCTATCTCTATTGAAATAATTTCGCCCTATAGTTTTAAACTGTTAAAAGTTTGAAAACTATATAATATAATAACCGGCTCCCGCATATGTTTTTATTGAAACATTTCATAAATGTTTTGATTAAAAATATATTATATTTTTCTCCTCCCGCCACTATATTTCTCCTCCTGCCATCTTATAACCCAAGGTTTTGAATTAAACCAATATTTATTTACAAAGTTTAAAACCCATTGCTGCATATACAAAAATCCCGGTTCCACCTCCCATTCCGATGCACCTTCCCATTAGATCTCGACTGTTCGCGTTCAACTCTTAGATCTGATGGCAGACATCCAATATCGCGCAGATAAGTTGCGCAACCATCCAAACTCCGAAGTTGCGCAAAATGGGTTTTTTCGCAATTACATCTCTCCTTCATGTGCCCTTTTTCAATTCGATCATGTGGATTAAGCCCAATACGGCTTACCACCAAATCACTGCGTGATAACCATCTGTTTTAGATCCATTGAATCCTAAAACAACCCTCCCCACCGATGCGACCTGCATTCAATGCATAGCTAATGTAAACCCAAAATGTATATTTAACCTTAGAAATTTCAATTATCCATCTATCTTCTGTGCATTTAACCTAACTACACAGCCTCCCCGACTGTAAAAGCACCCTTTTAAAGCCTTTTTCCACCATTTTCATGCCTGAAGCTTGTATAATTTTCCCTGCAACCTTTGAAGACCACTGAGGAGCTGCACATTGCTCCAAACAATTCATTGAAGCCATCAACTCAGCCAAAACCTCAAAAATCATTCCGAAGCCCAATACCTGCACACTACAGATATTTCTCTTAAATTGGAACCTGCAATCAATTTGAAAGACCTATAAACAACAAAAACACTTTTAGAAATTAAGAATCGATTAAAATAAACTGCCAAAAAGCCCCAAAAACATGCCAAACTCTGGCAAATTTTTCCTAGAAACCTTGTTTCTCTGCTGCGCACTATTTTGAGGAAATTTGTGAGTTTCCACAGTTTAATGATCTATTTCAAGCTTTGAAATAAGCTAGAAAACCTCTACAGGTACCCTGAGTCTCTCTGATCTTTTCAAAAGAGTTTTTCAGCCCTATTTCTCAGTGAAGTACTCAGGAAACCCTTGTTTTCTGTTTTAAACCAGTTCTAAAGCCTCTAAACCTTTTTGACAGGCCTAATTGAACAGAAAACCTAAAGAAGAGACTATACTTTGCCAAATTTTCCCAATAAATCCTTTTCTAAAATTAAATTACTTCTGCAAACTGTCTAAACTTGTAGAAGTAGATCAAAATGCTTAAAAAACGGAGTGCAAGCAAGCCTGAAGCTTCTAAAGCACGTAAACCTACCCCTGCCATGACTTCAAGTACTTCTATTGTTGTCAATCCATTACAACCCCCAGTTATTGATATTGAACAAATTCCCCTAGTTGATACTGATTACAAGATAGCAGATCCCATTGTTGAATTTAACTTGCTAGATATCCATAACTGGTGTTATGAAAGTCTTTAGATGATCAAGAAGAGGTCCATATTTGGGAATCCAATTTTCCCAAATATGTTGTCCCATTAACTCACCCATGTCAGGAGGTTATTAGATTGTGTCAGCAATACTATGTTCCAGAATAAAGAGCCATTGTAAATGCCAATAAAGATGTGTTTTTTACCATCACTACAGAATCAATTAACCAGATGTTGCAACTTCAGCTTGACCTCCAAGCAGTCCCTTTGTCTATAGAGGCCCTAACCAAGCTATATATTGGCCTATATTTTCCTAAAAGGTTCATGATTTTTCATAATTTTATGCCTCTGCATGTAGAAATTCCCAAGTTAAATCCCCCATATTCTACTGCTAAATTCCCTGAAGGTTCAAGACATGTGATTTCTATGCTTTCCTTCATCCTTGGATATTTTACTGATGAACACACAGATGAGTCCATCTTGGGATTCTTATTGACCTTTTCTCTAGGTCAACCACCCTTAGTAGTTTTTTATTATGCTGGTTTCATTGCTGATAATATTCATTATCAATTGACCAATTTTCAAATTGAGGGATTATCCATATATACCTCCTACCTTTTCCATATGTTTCTATACTTCCAATCAGATAATTTTCCAATTACTCTCCAAAAACTTGACATAGAGGGAAATCCTCTATCTATCATTTTTTGGACATCCATGCTCAGGAAAGAATGTACAGATTTTAGTTATTCAGAGTTTTCAGAGTTATTTTTACATCCAGTGATCACAATGTTGACCAAGACAGAGCAACCAAGAGTAAATGAAGAAATGAAAAAGATATTGTAGTTATCAGAGAAGATTAAAGTTGGTGACTGGTATTTGTATGAGAAATATATTGAAATCAGAGTCTTTGGGTCAAACTTCTTACCTTACAAGTTACCCAAACATCCTTCAATGAGGATCTTTGCCTTGGAGTATATCAGGCAGATCCTAAAATCTGATTCAATAAACTTCATGGCAGCTAAGAAGAAGACACAATTAAAACTTAAGAACCAGATAGGGCCATTCATATGTAATCACAGGGATGCAGAGAAAGAAGCAGCAAATCAGTTATTGGAATATAAATTTGAAGAGAGTTTCCCTTGGAACTATGATCCATAAGAGATCTTGAGCAAGCTAAGGGTTAAATGCAAATTAACACCCTTTATACATGAAGCTAAACCAGAAATAGAAAAGTTTTCCAATCAAATTGAATGGACTAAAAACACCTTAATAGATGCAGTGAACAAAGGTAATACTAGTCATACTTTAGAGACTGCAAATCAACCAGATAAGTCCACCAAAAGAATAAGGGAAGAAGGAGCCTATGTGGCAGAGACTACAACTGAAACCAAGTTCAAAATCATATATAACAAAAGGCCTAAATTAGATTGTTGCCATTGTGATTATAAATGAGTCAAATGCTAAAAGTCAAAATGAAGAACAACTCAATAATGAAGACACACAGTTAATGGAAAGACAACAAAGCATGGAAGCTTCTTCCTCACAAGCAATTGAGGAAAATGATTTAAATATTAAAGAGAAATATAAGAAGATTAAATTGTAGAATTAAGAGATAAAGAATAACATTTATTCTCAATATCTCAAACAGACTCCTAGTATACAAAACAGGCTCCTTTCTGCTTTTGATTATTCTAATCAAAAGTTAATCATGTTAGTGTTGCAGCCCACAGTCAAAACTCCTAAGGCAGTGGCTGATTATAAGAAAGTTGATTTGGAGGTCCAGACAGATAAAATCCATGCTCTTGATCAAATTGAGTTCCACAGGCAGACTTCAGAGATGCTTTATTCTACTGTCACAAATAAAGCCATGAGTGTTCAAAAGCTCCAAAACACCATCTCTAACATGAAAGATCAGATGAAGATGGACAAAGCCTCATTGTATGCCAAGGATCTAAGAATAAAAGCCTTGGAAGGACTAGTTTTTCAGGTGGAATATGATCCTACTAATATCAAAGCAGCAAAATTATTGGTGAAAAATAAAAATGAAGATATAGCAGCCTTGAGGAAACAACTAAAACTTCCTCAAAGTGAGCATCCTAAAAAAAAGAAGTCATACATGAATAGAATGAAAAAGATGAAATGATGAATTTAATTCTTCAGTTGACAGCCCAGGTTAAGGAAATGGAAATACAGATGGACAAACTTGTCCAAGAAAAGGAGACAGTGAAAGAACTAGTGATTCCTACAGTCATTCCAGTTATCACTGCAGCAGTGCCTTCAACTTTAGGTGAAAAATTGGCACCAAAAGAACGACTGGCTACTGTAGTGCCAGTGACTTCTTCCACAACATCAGCCACTGAATCTTCTACAATAGCAGTACAACCTATAGATGATGCCAGCAAGATAGTGAAAACAATGGACGAAATGTCTTTAAAGACAAATGAGATTAACAGGTTGACAAAGATGGTTGAAAATCTTGAGAAGTCAAATAAATTAGCTCAAGTAAATGCAAAGTAACATGAAAAATTGCCAGCAAACTGAGTGAAGAGCTAAAGAAGTTGCAAAAGGAGTTAACTTTGAAGGATCAGATATCATACATCAAAAATTACTTTTGGAATAGTATCATCGAAGCCATCCATGATGTATGGCCTTCAATTCAGGTAATTTTTAAGCAAAGAGAATTATTACTAGCAGCCCAAGCAGAAATTCAAAAGACTCAAACTGATTTGGCTGACAAACCAAATCAAGCTATAAGGCTAATCAATTTCCTTAACAGTAAAAATAGACAGGAGTTGGAAGAAATCAAAATAACAGACAGAACTGCAATTATCCTAGAAATTAGGAAAGTCACAACAAAAAGAAATTTGATGAGGCAACTTGAAGAAAAGTGTGAAGGCATGAATACTGCAATAACTAGGTTCATGGTTAAGTTCACGAGTTTGAGGCAAAAAGGACTTCCTGATATCATGGTTATTAATGATAAATTGATGCCTCAAAATGACTATGATAAGAAGATCATAGAGTTTTCCAAGGAACAGGTAAATAAGCCAACAAGTCAAGGTATCCCAATAGGAAAAGTGTTACTTAAGAGTTTTGAAGATTTATTTTACTTGCAGCATGAGATCAAACACTTGTTTGTCATCAAGCCAACCTTTGCTAGATATACTGAAGCTGATGAGAACTTTAGGAAATTATTGAATATTCAAATTGCTAAAAATGAGGATTGACAAGCACTCACAGATTTACTGTGAGGGATAAAAACAAGCAGATGAAAGGAAGACAAAAACTATTTTCAGAATTACAGTCAACAGATTTTCTTTACAGCAGTAAAACAATTTTTTGGTTAAAGAGTATAAGAGTTTAAAGAGTATCAGTGAATAAAGAGTATCCTAGAAAGAGTATCAGAAAAGGCAGATCAGATTCAAAAAATATCTTAAAGCCAACAATGAGGACACCAAGGCAGGTAGCTGCATCCTATCCTCAAAACTGTTTCTATTTCTTTTGGATAAAATAAGACAGCTTGCTGATTTGTTAAGCAGCTGTCTCTATTATTATTGTAAAGATATTTTATTTTCCTAAGATAATTCCTAGAAGTCTTTTAGGATATTTTGTAAAAAATTATGTATAAATACTTCATTTTTAGAAGTATTTTGTGTGGAATAAAATTGTTGGGATTGTTATAGTCGTTTCTTCTTGGACTTTAAAGCTTTTGTGTGTCAAAACTTCAAGTATCAGGTTGGATCAAACCAAATTGGCATCATACTTCATGATTCCTGTGATGAGCTATTTGGAGTGAAGTATTTTCTAAACTTGTCATTGTTTTCTCTCTTTGTTACATGCATCCATTTATGTTTATGCTAAATCTGAAAGTATAACTAGGAGTATTACTACAGGATTTGTTAATAACACCGTGTTTTTAACTAGTTATCATTATATGTTTTCCTCTGATTTCCAGTGTAGGGAACCCTTAATTGCTCCCTCTCTCGTTTGACCTCTTCATACTACTTCCTTTTCTGGATTTAAGGATTCTTAAGTTCCCTTTATCCCGATCATACCACCTCACAAAAAATCTTTCCAATATCTCCAAGGGTTATCTAACTTGCCCTGAAGACATTTGACCTTTTTGCCCTTGATCCTAGTCCTGTTTGCTTGATTTTGACTCCATAGCCCAATGGAAAAATAGATTTCACACTATCCATCCTTTCAAGTGATTTTTCCCACCAAATCTACCAAAACAAAACCAAAGCTGTAATTTCATAACTAGCCTAATATTCACAAATTAAAACAAAGTTAAACTTTAAAGAGAGAGCCCTCTCTGAACCCTAGGGAGGCTAGATCCTAGAGTTTGAAGTTGGTTTGTGGTTACCTCTAGAATTATTTGACTAAAAACCAAAATCACACAACTTTAGAATTACTAGAGCGATAACAACAGGGACTAGTAAATTGCCCAGAGACAGTGACCCGATCGCCATCAGATACCCCCACCTCAGCATCCATTAGATATATTCCCTTTCCAGGTAATTTCAGAGTCTTCACCCTTCTAAGCTATATAATATTTGATAATGGCCCCAAATGGAAAATCCCCCAATAACAAAGGCAAGAAGCCTGAAGGGAATCCCATGATGCCCCCTCCCATAGACCTGGATCACCTATATTTAGTCGAAATGTGATATAAAATTGTTGAGAACAATTGTGAATTCGACTTGTTCGAACTTCATAGCTGGTTAAAATAGAAATTTCTAGATCAGTAGGATGACTTTGGCTTATGGGAGTCTTCCTCGCCCTAACTCATGTTCCCACAGACACATCAGTTCCCTGAGCTAATCTCTTGGTGTTAGATTAGCTATTTTCCATCCCAAAGAGTATTTGTGAGCCACAATGGTGAATTCTCGCTCACCATCACAACCGAAGCCTCAAATTCTCCAAGTACAAAAACCATAATTTTCCAAGTCATTGTTAGCAGACTCTCTCACATAGCTCTACAAAATTTTTACCTTCCCACAGAGAGCTAATATCTTTGAAATATTTCTCCTCGAAGATGCCCAATTTCCCAAATCAAACCCTCCATACTCATCTTCTATGTTCCCTAAGGTAACCAAATAGATCAGCATCATCATCTCATATACTCTTGGTTACCACTCTGATCAATGGGTTGATGAGGCCATTGTTGGATTCTTGTCAATTTTTACCATTGAGGAGAAACCTGCTATTTTTTAATTACAGTGAGTGAATTGCAGATGCAATGCATGATCAATTCAGTAAGTTCCCTATAGAGGGAACTGTCAAATACACTATTGTTCTAGTTTACTTGTTTATTTATCACCAGGCAGACAAGTTTCCCTTTTCTTTGCAGAAGATGGATGAGCAAGGAAATGCTCAATAAGTTATCCATTGGAACTCCTTGGTGAGGAAAATATTCATGGAGTTTACTTTCACATACTATGTTGATCAGTTCTTGTACACAATTATTTGTTTTTTAAATAGTGATCTGGAGCCTAAGATAGAAGCATATATTCAAAAGGTATTTCATCTTAGTGACTAGGTGAAGACATGTGACTAGTATCTATACCAGAATTACACAGAGATCAGGATCTATGGGTGTGAGTTGCCACCTTACAAGCTACCAAAATTTGTGCTCATGAGACTTTTCTCTGGTTTTTAAACTTCCGTGGTTATAGTTATTGTAATCAGAAATCGGATTATCCACGGTATCATGGGATAATCCGATTTCTGATTACAAGAGACTTTTCTCATTAGATTACACTAGAAAAATGATTCATATGGATGAATTACATTTTTTGGCAGCTAAAAAGAACTCATAGTCAGGGAAAATTTTAGGGGCGAATTTTAGCCCAAAGGCGAATTTTAAGGGTTTTCAAATTTTGGTAGGGCGAATTTTTTATATAAAACCCATTTTCTATAGTTTTATAAAATTAGCCCTATAATTATTTTAAAAATAATTAATTATTAAGTAATAGCCCACCAAAATAAACGCTGATAAAATTGAAAACATGAAATTTGCCTCCCGATTTTTCTGGTTTGGAGCAGCATTCGCCTCGATTTACTAGATTTGGGGGAGGGATTCGAGTGATTCGCCCCCATTTTTATGGATTGGGGCTTGGAAGTTGGAGGCGCAATAAAAATTTGAATGCATTTGCCGAAATTTACTGGGTCGGGGGAAGGATTGGAGTGATTCGCCCTGTTGGACTTGGTTGGAGCTTGAAAGGAGCTGTTGGAGGTGCAACAACGCTCAGGGAAACAAATTACAAGATCTGGACCCTGGTTCTGATGATGCTGCACACATTGACCAATGACGTTGCACGCATTGACAAGAATCAAGATCTGGTTTCGTTTAGGGAGACGGTAGTTGCCCGAAAAGGGATTTAGAGTACCAAGATGGTCCATTTGCCCGGTGCCATCGAGCTAAACCCGCGAGGGGGATTTTGGACAGTGAGGAGGAGTTTGGACAGTGGTGTTGGGTTGCAACTGTAATTATAATATTTTTTTTGTAAATTTTCCGAGTCCGAATTCTTTCAGTGTGCTTGTGATTGCTTCGACGAGCCTAAAAATGCTCTGTAATTATTATTTTTTAATAAATTTTCCAATCTGAATGCTTCAAAGTGTGTTGGACCGCTGGTGAATGCTGGTGAATAGTGTTGGTCAGTGGTGAATGCAAGTGCTCTGTGGGTGATTTGCAAGAGGTAAGCTAAAATCCATAATTTTACACTTGTTCCAGCCTTCTTTTAAGCTCACAATTGCTAGAAATCCAAAATGTTGACACTTTCCATCAAAGGTCTCCCGTAAGCTTCGACTGCAGCTCTCGATTACATTGGTTTCATACTAGTTTGATTGAATACGAAAACATATGTCAGAACTGTTACCCTTTGATCTTCTATGTTAGTAGGTTAATAGGTATGAGTATTACATGTAATAAGGGTTATCAAAGCTGTTTTTTTCCTATCACCATGTCTCTTAGCAAGCATTATCGAGGTTTTTGTCTTTGTCTTTTTTTATATTAGTTTGGCACATGTTAGAGGAAAAGCATCTGAGGTGAGAGCCTAATATCTGGACCAAGAAGTTGAGTTTGTATCTCTGATATGAAATGATGAAAAGTATCATAGGGCCAAGTTGTTAGGCCATCCTTATCTTTGCTCCTTGAATAAATTTAGGTCCGAAAATCTAGAGATAATCTAGTGTAGGACCAAGTTGCAACAGGGCTGTTGTAGGGTTCTTGTGCTTGGTTTGAATGCAGGTTAGCAGGCTGCATAAATACCTGGGTAGAGCAAGGCTTTCAGAGAGGGCCGAAGGTAGATAGAGAATGTTAAGAAGGTTGCAAGGGTGCTTGGTTTGTAGAGGAAGTCTTCTAGGTTGGAACGTTGTTCCTAAAAGAGCTGGAGCAGGAGTTTGAAGATCATCCAAAGTGTGAAACATCACCAATAATTCTGTGTTTCATCCATGGAGAAATATCTTTGCAAATCTTTGTGGGAAACTGAACTGCTATAGGTATCCTTTTGAGGACCAAAAGGGTGCAACAATAGGCTATAAGGTGTCTTATAACCCAACTTATGGAAAGAATTGATAGAAGAAGGGCAACCACAGTCTCTTGAAAATACCATTTTCAATAATAGGATATAATGTTCCATTTCGCTGAAGAATGAACGATTGATCCAATTAAATTATTGAAATTATATATGCCATGACCTAGATAGAAATCAAGATCAAAACTTTTGAAAATAACATTCAACATAACACAGAATTTGGTAAGAAATCACAACATTAGTGAGTGAAACATTAGCGAGTGATTGCAAAGCAGTTTTTCTCAATAAAATTAAAACCAATTTTTATGTAACCTTGGCACAAACACATAAAATTACTTGAATATTCACTTGTAAAAACTCAACAACTTCAACTATCAGCCAAACAACTATTAACAACATAACAAATTCAAGATAATCTGCAAAGCTGGCGACAGACATCTCATAAAACTTCACACAAAGCACAGTAAGGGAAAGGGTGATGATTGCCAAAGAAAGAATGCATACCTTCCAATATCTGCATCTGCTGCACGTAAATATGCAGTCAATGCATCCAACGCCTTTTCTTCAACTGGTGCATTTGAGTCAGATATTGCCTTCTTGAAAAATGAACCTAAGGTGTAAACAATGCATGCACACTTTCTAATCAGATCAAGCAATATATCATACAATATACAACTCATGCCTCCACCATCCTTAGTCCAACATGAAATAGGCTATTTGTACTGATAATTCAAAATCTCACTAGAACATTTAAGTTGTATCTATGCCTAAAAAAAATTATTGAACTAAAAATGATAGTTGTCAATATATGCACAACACCACCAACAGTCCTATATAAAAAGATCAACTTTGTGAAACATGAGGTTAATGAATAAAGAAAAATTAAAAATTCACTTAGATAGCCAGCTATAACGGCATGACTCATATGTTCTCTTTTAGACCACATTGCATCTTCAAAAAATACTACCATCTCAATCAAATATGTAATTCTTGTTCTCAACTTTCTGTCTAAAGAATGTACGGGCTTACAATCCTGCTAGAAAATACATTTATTTTGCCACCTCTCCTGATAATAGATTCCACAAATCCCTTTTGAAAAGGACCCTTTGAGAGCTATCACATCTAGAACATCCAACCTCTGCTGAATTTACAAACACTACTGCTCCTCTGGCAATGAGTTCAAAGAACTGAAATTGGGACATATTAAAAACGTGAGACCAAGTGCTACAGTAGAGAAATTTTAGTCCTCCATGTTAGTAAAATCATCACAGCTGGAACTTAGATGATGTTCTCAGGTCACTGCTTCTGTCAAAGACCTGTTCCAATGCAAGGTTTTTCTTGTTCAATTTTTTAGATTTGATATGATATGTTTTGCACAAAGTCTTCATGCAGGCAGCGCATTTCCATAGTCTCTTTTCAAAAACTATATTTTAGGTGCCTAGGATGAATGTAATATGTACTAATGTAGTGATAGGTTAGAAAAAAATTCTACAGGATAGCCACAGTACTGTTATTTTATGAGCCTGTATGGACAGTATGATGTATATTTTGATTTCACACTTGACATGTCAAATATAATGCTTTTTTAACATGGAAAAGCATATAACCACAGTGAGATAAAATATAAACATTTATGAGAAATTTATTATTTCAATATCGTGTGAATTATAAGAAGATTTTATAGGGAAAATGAGTGACAAAATTTACTATTTCACATATTTCACATTCAAAACTTTCTTTACTTTTTCAAGTTTGTTAACTTCTCATAAATAAATTAAAATTGTAGCACTAATGCACTAGAAATGCACTTTTATATATGATAAATGTGTGTATTTATGGACGAAAGTAGCAATTAGGCTTAACATGGAATCCACTAATGTTTTGTGCTCATGGAATCCACTAGATTCATGGATCACTGAGAAATTAATATCCTTGAGACAAAGAAACACTTATTTTGGGGATAAGAGTAAATTATATTAATTAGTTCTAAAAACAAGAGGAAGACTTTTTCCCATGAAATCCTTAGAATTGTGTGAAACCTACTTTTTTTGGAGCAGACTTGAATGAATGGAAAACCCTGATTGACTTACGAATTACAAGTACTTCGCTGACAGGCATAAAATTCTGGTGTATAGAAAGACTTGATAGAAGAAGGGCAGCCACATTCTCTTGAGCACTGGAGGCCGAGTTGGCAGGACTGTAACAGTGGTTACAACGTGCCCTAATCAGAGGTCTGGTTTCTGAAGAAAGAACACAAAACCAAGAACAAGAAAGATAAGGGGAAGTTGAGAAACAAGGTATGTTTCTCTAATAGATTGGTTTGTTTGTTAATGAATGGTTGTTAAAGAGAACTTGTGGACTATTGAAAGGCCCAAGTACAGTGATGTTTGAAGAATTAAGTCACTATTATAAGGCAACTATTATGAAGCCCTAAGGAGTCAGGACCATGATCTCTAGAATTGAAACTTTGTTGTATGGGAAGATGTGTGAATTCACTAAGCACACTGAATGTGGAAGTTATTTAGTATTGTATGAGCTACTGATGATGCCTTAAATTGTGTGACAAAGTAGTAGTCTTGACTCTTGACTTTTGTCACTATGTAAGGAAATCTCTGGAAGACCCTATGAACAATATAGCTTGTAACAACAAAAGTATTGTTGAAGGACAAAATTGCAAGTCCTTGTTCTAAAATATTAGAGATATAGGGCAGATCCTTTAGAACAGTTAGATTATTGGACTGTATGAATGCATAACTAAAAACCCTAGTTCTGTGATTTGGAGCAACATATCAATGATTTGCGGCAACTAGCTGAAGACCCTATGAGTTGACAATCTTGAAGGAGCAGGATAGCAGCTAGAGGTAAGGATTATTTATGACAATGAAGCTACGTTGACTGATAAATATTGATTGGAAAGGTCAGCCAAGTTATGGGACACCTTGAATAAATTTAGGTCCGAAAATCTAAAGATATTCTAGTGTAGGACCAAGTTGCAACAGGGTTGTTGTAGGGTTCTTGTGCTTAGTTTGAATGCAGGTTAGCAAGCTACATAAATTCCTGGGTAGAGCAAGGCTTTCAGAGAGGTCCGAAGGTGGATAGAGACTGTTAAGAAGGTTGCAAGGGTGCTTGGTTCGTAGAGGAAGTCTACTAGGTTGGAACGTTGTTCCTAAAAGAGTTGGAGCAGGAGTTTGAAGAACATCCAAAGTGTGAAACATCACAAGTAATTCTGTGTTGCATCCGTGGAGGAATATCTTTGCAAATCTTTGTCGGAAATTGAACTGCTGTAGGTATCCTTTTGAGGACCAAAAGGGTGCAACAATAGGCTAGAAGGTGTCTTATAACCCAACGTATGGAAAGACTTGATAGAAGAAGGGCAACCACAGTCTCTTGAAAATACCATTGTCAATAATAAGATATAATGTTCCATTTCGCAAAAGAATGAACGATTGATCCAATTAAATTATTGAAATTATATATGCCATGACCCTAGATAGAAATCAAGATCAAAACTTTTGAAAATAACATTCAACATAACACAGAATTCGGTAAGAAATCACAACATTAGTGAGTGAAACATTAGCGAGTGATTGCAAAGCAGTTTTTCTCAATAAAATTAAAACCAATTTTTATGTAACCTTGGCACAAACACATAAAATTACTTGAATATTCACTTGTAAAAACCCAACAACTTCAACTATCAGCCAAACAACTATTAACAACATAACAAATTCAAGATAATCTGCAAAGATGGCAAAAGACATCTCATAAAACTTCACACAAATCACAGTAAGGGAAAGGGTGATGATTGCCAAAGCAAGAACGCATACCTTCCAATATCTGCATCTGTTGCACCTAAATATGCAATCAATGCATCCAGCTCCTTTTCTTCGACTAGTGCATTTGAGTCAGATACTGCCTTCTTGAAAAATGAACCTAAGGTGTAAACAATGCATGCACACCTTCCAATCAGATCAAGCAATATATCATACAATATACAACTCATGCCTCCGCCATCCTTAGTCCAACATGCAATAGCCTACTAATACTGATAATTCAAAATCTCACTAGATCATTTCAATTGTATCTATGTCTAAAAAAATTTATTGAACTAAAAATGATAGTTGTCGATATATGCACAACACCACCAACAGTCCTATATACAAAGATCAACTTTGTGAAACATGAGGTTAATGAATAAATAACAATTAAACATTCACTTAGATGGCCAGCTACAATGGCATGACTGATATGTTCTCTTTTAGACCACAGTGCATCTTCAAAAAATACTGCCATCTCAATCAAATATGCAATTCTTGTTCTCAACTTTTTGTCTAAAGAATGTACAGGCTTACAATCCTACTAGAAAATACGTTTCTTTTTCCACCTCTCCTAATCACAGATTCCAAAAATCCCTTTTGAAAAGGACCCTTAGAGAGCTATCACATCTAGAACATCCAACCTCTGCTGAATTTACAAACACTACTGCTCCTCTGGCAATGAGTTCAAAGAACTGAAATTGGGACATATTAAAAACGGAATACCATGTGCTACAGTAGAGAAATTTTAGTCCTCCATGTTAGTAAAATCATCACAGCTGGAACTCAGATGATGTTCTGAGGTCACTGCTTTTGTCAGAGACCTGTTCCAATGCAAGGTTTTTCCTATTCAATTTTTTAGATTTGATCTGATATGTTTGGCACAGAGTCTTCATGCAGGCAGCACATTGCCATAGTCTCTTTTCAAAAACCATATTTCAGGTGCCTAGGATGAAAGTACTATGTACTAATGTAGTGATAGGTTAGAAAAACTTTCTACAAGATAGACACAACACTGTTATTTTATGAGCCTGTATGGACAATATGATGTATATTCTTATTTCACACTTGAAATGTCAAATATAATGCTTTTTTAACATGGAAAAGCATATAACCACAGTGAGATAAAATATAAACATTTATGAGAAATTTATTATTTCAATATCGTGTGAATTACAAGAAGATTTTATAGGAAAAATGAGCGACAAAATTTACTATTTCACATATTTCACATTCGAAACTTTCTTTGCTTTTTCAAGTTTGTTAACTTCTCATAAATAAATTAAAATTGTAGCACTAATGCACTAGAAATGCACTTGTATATATGATAAATGTGTGTATGTATGGGAGAAAGCAGCAATCAGGCTTAACAGGGAATCCACTAACGTTTTGTGCTTATGGAATCCACTAGATTCATGGATCACTGAGAAATTAATATCCTTGAGACAAAGAAACACTTATTTTGGGGATGAGAGTAAGTTATATTAATTAGTTCTGAAAAAAAGAGGAAGACTTTTGCCCATGAAATCCTTAGAAGTGTGTGAAACCTACTTTTTGTGGAGCAGACTTGAATGAATGGTAAACCTTGATTGACTTACAAATTACAAGTACTTCGCTGACAGGCATAAACTTCTGGTGTATGGAAAGACTTGATAGAAGAAGGGAAGCCACAGTCTCTTGAGCAGTGGAGGATGAGTTGGCAGGACTGTAACAGTGGTTACAACATGCCCTAATCAGAGGTCTGGTTTTTGAAGCAAGAAAACATAACCAAGAACAAGAAGGATGAGGGGAAGTTGAGAAATAAGGTATGTTTCTCTAATAGATTGGTTTGTTTGTTAAAAAATGGTTGTTAAAGAGCACCTGTGGACTGTTGAAAGGCCCAAGTACAATGATGTTTGAAGAATTAAGTCACTATTAGAAGGCAACTATTATGAAGCCCTAAGGACAATGATCTCTAGAATTCAAACTTTTTTGTATGGGAAGATGTGTGAATTCACTAAGCACACTGAATGTGGAAGTTATTTAGTATTGTATGAGCTATTGATGATGCGTTAACTTGTGTGACAAGGTAGTAGTTTTGACTCTTGTCACTATGTAAGGACATTTCTAGAAGACCCTATGAACAATATAGCTTGTAACAACAAAAGTTTTGTTGAGCGACAAAATTGCAAGTCATTGTTCTAAAATATCAGAGATATAGGGAATATCCTTTAGAACAGTTAGATTATTGGATTGTATGAAGGCAGAACTAAAAACCATAGTTCTGTGATTTGGAGCAACATATCAATGATTTGGGGCAACTAGTTGAAGACCCTATGAGTTGGCAATATTGAAGGAGCAGGATAGCAGCTAGAGGTAAGGATTATTTATGACAATGAAGCTATGTTGACTGATGAAGATTGATTGGAAAGGTCAGCCAAGTTGTGGGACACCTTGAATAAATTTAGGTTTGAAAATATAGAGATAATCTAGTGTAGGACCAAGTTGCAACAAGGTTGTTGTAGGGTTCTTGTGCTTGGTTTGAATGCAGGTTAGCAGGCTGCATAAATACTTGGGTACAGCAAGGCTTTCAGAGAGGGCCGAAGGTAGAGAGAGACTGTTAAGAAGGTTGCAAGGGTGCTTTGTTCGTAGAGGAAGTCTACTAGGTTGGAACGTTGTTCCTAAAAGAGCTGGAGCAGGAGTTTGAAGATCATCCAAATTGTGAAACATCACAAGTAATTCTGTGTTGCATCCATGGAGGAATCTCTTTGCTAATATTTGTGGGAAACTGAACTGTTGTAGGTATCCCTTTGAGGACCAAAATGTTGCAACAATAGGCTAGAAGGTGTCTTATAACCCAACATATAGAAAGACTTGATAGAAGAAGGGCAGCCATAGTCTCTTGAGCAGTGGAGGCTGAGTTAGCAGGATTGTAACAGTGGTTACAACATGCCCTAATCAGAGGTCTGGTTTCTTAAGAAAGAACACAAAACCAAGAACAAGAAGGATAAGGGGAAGTTGAGAAACAAGGTATGTTTCTCTAATAGATTGGTTTGTTTGTTAATGAATGGTTGTTAAAGAGCACTTGTGGACTGTTGAAAGGCCCAAGTACGGTGATGTTTGAAGAATTAAGTCACTAGTAGAAGGAAACTATTATGAAGCCCTAAGGACAATGATCTCTAGAATTGAAACTTTGTTGTATATGAAGATGTGTGAATTCACTAAGCACACTGAATGTGGAAGTTATTTAGTATTGTATGAGCTATTGATGATGCCTTAACTTGTGTCACAAGGTAGTAGTCTTGACTCTTGTCACTATGTAAGGACATTTCTAGAAGACCTTATGAAAAATATAGCTTGTAACAACAAAAGTATTGTAAAAGGACAAAATTGCAAGTCCTTTTTCTAAAATATCAAAGATATAGGGCAGATCCTTTAGAACAGTTAGATTATTGGAATTCCAAAGATGAAAACCAAGCTCACTCAATTATAATCAACTAGCAAGGGGGAGTATGATAATGCAAAAGAGAGCCCATCCAGATCCAACAAGAGCCATATATGGATAAACATACACCAATTAACGTTAAATATAATTGGTCTGGCAGAGAAATGAGACTGTTGGAATTGACGGGCAGCTTATTAGGGCTCAGTTGAGTAGGAAAACAATTGCAGGGTGAAATGAATTTCAGAAAGGAGAAAACTGAATGACTTGATGGCATTTCTCAGTGTTTATAAAAACATATCAAAGAACCACAAGTAATTATCTCGTGTGAGGATAGGAAAGGATACAAAGGAATAGCTAATTGAGTTGTGAAATGTAACTTGAGTGGGACAAATATTTTATTGGGAAATGCTACAAAGGAATAGCTAATTGAGTTGTGAAATATAACATTAGTGATTTTACTATTGGTTAATCATAAGATGCTTCTAATCTATGTAGATACTAGGGATAATTTGTAATTATGTACTAGGTGTTTACATTAAATCTCTGAGAAGGAAAGGAAATTGGCAAACGCAATTCTGATTTAAACAGGACCTATTTATGTGCCTTACAGGGTAGAGCAGAGTAATTATTAATATGGAATGAATCCCACCATATTTATTTTTTGATACATTTAAACTGATTGGAATTTAAGAGATTTGACACTACTAATGAAATTTTCAAATCAAATATGGTAATATCATGATGGAAGGATACTTATAATGTTGGGCACGAATTGTCATACACCTGTTTTTTGCTAATTTTGATGTATAATTCACATAGTGAGTCTTTATGGACAAGCTTACCCAGTGTAGAAATTTGCTGAATAATGAAGATTTATCCACTGAGATTATCCTGATCATACACTAATTCGAATTCATGTATAACACATAACCTCTTCTACAATTGATCAACAATTTGCGGAAATAGAAACAGTTGCATGTGCACATAAACACAATATGTAATGGGGAAAGCTTATAGCTGAAAACCCCCAGCTATTTGTATATTATAATAGAAGAGAACATGTAACAATCTCAGTACAATACTCCTCACAAGTACTCAATACTGTCTCCAAAAGTTACACACAAACTAGCTTGGTTTTGAACAAGTCACAGGTTCAAAACTCATCCACTAATTGCCTGCCTCTATTGCGCAATACAAGTTGGTTCAATGAGAGATCCAAGTTCGAATCTCCTTGGCTTAAACTGCGCAATCCTTATGGGCAATCTCCTCCAATGCTTGTGCAAATCTCATGCACAACTGCTGTCGCAACTAATAGCAAACTCACCCTTTCATCTACCTCTTCCACTCGTCTCCACTGAACTGTCCATGCACTGTAGTGAACTGATGTGTTCTTGAGTTGAATAATGAGTTAATAATTAGTGAATTAAATAATATTTAATTCACTCCACTCATTACTAGTGTATTAGCTAGTTAAACTAAACATAACTAGTTCAACTAAGTTAAACCGAACACAACTCCACCAACTGTCTCATCAACTTCACCAAACTCTGCCACTGAAGTCCTAACTGAAGTCAACCATGCATGAGCTCACCAAACCCCTAGGAATAGCATAATTCCTTCTGTCAGATGCATGAGCCACATTCGTAGCTCCAACTGAAGTGCTGTAAGAGAATAAACTGAAGTTTAGAGTCCAAATATTATTAAGGGCTAATAATATTTGGCTGACCTATTTTTAGACAGGCAGTCTAAAAATAGACTTCGACCTGTATGTCTAAAAATAGAGGTCCATCTATTTTTACCAACTCGACCACTCATCCAAGAATAGCATACTGCAACTCCTAGACCATGCTCCATATGTCTAAAAATAGACATAGTCTAAAAATAGACTTTGCGCCAAAAATAGCCTCTGGGCCCACTTAGTGAAGGCGACTTCATTTCACTAAGCTCCATCATCTTGTTGCATTTTCAACACTCCCTCTCAACAAGATATGGATTATCTGCAACCCCTATCCTGCCTCTGTGGAATTCGAATTTTCTCCTGGTGAGCGCCTTCGTCAAGATGTCAGCATCCTGATCCTCCGTGGGAATATATGAAAGTAACATGATTCTCCACTGCACACAATCTCTGATATGATGGTACCTGATGTCAATGTGTTTGGATCTATCATGAAATACTGGATTAGCCGAGAGTTTAATGCAACTCTGGTTATCACAATAAATCATAGTAGGCTCCAAGTGCGACCCGAACAATCCGACGAGGATCTTCCTCATCCAAATAGCCTCGCATGCAGCCAAGCTTGCTACCATGTACTCGGCCTCTGCTGAACTGAGTGCCACGGATCTCTGCTTCCTGCTGTACCAGGAAACTGCTGTCGACCCAATGCTGAAAACTCCTCCAGAAGTGCTCTTCCGGTCCGTTGGACTCCCTGCCCAATCTGCATCAGTGAAGCCAGAAAGCTTAGCTCCATCCTCCTGTCTGTACCATAGACCATATCCCGATGTGCCTCTAATATAGCGCAATACATGCTTGCCTGCCTTACAAAAGAGCTTGGTAGGCTTAACCATAGCTTGCGAAAGCTGGTTAACTGCATAGCATATATCGGGTCGTGTATTGACCAGATACATAAGCGACCCCACCAACTGTCGATAGACAGTGGCATCCACTACCTCCATTGAAGTAGCATCCTCCTTCCTCCAACCACCAGGAAGAGGAGTGTCAACAGGCTTGCAGCCTTGCATGTTGAACCTCTCCAGAATCTCCCGGGCATACTTGCCCTGAGAAACAAACAGTTCTCCACTGCGCTGCCAAATCTCCAATCCCAGGAAATAATGAAGGATGCCCAAGTCCTTCATCTCAAACTCTCGTGCAAGATCCTCCTTGCATGAAAGTATCAACGGCTCATCGCCAGTCAAAATCAGATCATCTACATACAGTACGATGATCAACAGCTTCCCCTCCACCACAATCTGGTACAGGTTAGGATCCGCCTCACTCTTGGAGAATCCAAGCCCGGTGAAGTAGCTGTCTATCCGAGTGTACCAAGCACGAGGTGCTTGCTTCAGCCCGTACGGTGCTCTCTTGAGTCGGCACACATGCGACTCACTGCTGAAGATCTCAAAACCTTCAGGCTGCTCTATGTACACCTCCTCCTCAATAAATCCATTGAGGAACGCAGTCTTCACATCCATCTGATGAATGTGCCACCCCATCTGCGCTGAGAGAGTAAGGATCGTCCGTATGGAAGAGTACCTTGCGACAGGTGCAAAGGTCTCCTCATAATCGATCCCCTTGATCTGTGAGAAGCCACGGGCGACAAATCTCGCCTTGTACTTCTCCACATTCCCGTCAGCCGCCTGCTTCACTTTGTAGATCCATCGCGAACCCACCACTGATTTCCCCACCGGTCTTGGGACAATCTCCCATGCACTGTTCCTGACGATCGAATCATATTCTTCGATCATGGCATCAACCCATGCGGGTTCCTCCACAGCTTCCTCAAAAGAGGATGGCTCCTTCACGACACATTGACTCACAAGAGCCATGTATCCAGTGTACCGATCCGGTGACTGCCTCTGTCTGCGCTGTGCTGTAGGTGGTCCTACAACCTTCTCTGCATCTCGAGCCAGTCGCTCAGCTTCTGTAGTGCGCTTGCGCCCTCTAATGGTTGGCGCTGCATGGGTGGTCTCTTCCACCTCATGAACTTCCTCTTGTGGCTGATCCACATCCGAAAGCTCCTCCTTAGGAACTAATAGCTCCTCATCTGCATGCAAGTGTGGCTCCCTCTCAAGCGAACACTGCATGGCTTTCTCCTCTTGAAATTTGATATCCCGTCGCACAACAGTCTTGCGACTGTCTGGCAAATACACCCGATAGTTGTGAGGTGTATCAGTGTACCCCACAAATATTCCAACCTCTACGGTCGGATCCAGCTTCTTTCTGGCGTCCTTCGTCACATGCATGTAGACAGGTGAGCCAAAAATTCTCAGATGAGAAATATCAGGCCTCTTGCCAGAAAACGCCTCCTCCGGTGTACTCATGCCAAGAACCTTGTGAGGACAACGGTTCTGCACATACACTGTTGTATTGCATGCCTCGGCCCACAAGTGAAGGGGTAGGCCCTGATCATGCAACATCGCCCGTGCAGCACCCACGATCGTTCTGTTCTTCCGCTCAGCCACCCCATTCTGCTGTGGGGTATGGGGTGCGATGAGCTCTCTCCGAATCCCTTCTGCGCTGCAGAACTCCTTGAATTCAGCCGAGATGAATTCACCACCGTTATCACTCCTTAGAGCAATCACCTTCTTCCCCGACTCCTTCTCGACCAGTGCTTTAAACTCACAGAACTTCGCGAATGTATCGCTCTTCTTCTGCATGAAGAAGATCCAGCACTTTCGAGAGAATTCATCAACAAAGATCACATAATACTTGTGCTTTGCTGTCGAAGCAACTGAGAAAGGACCACACACGTTTGTGTGAACTCTCTCAAGGATTGTCGTGGCGCGACTATCCTTCTCGTGAAAGGTGGCTTTCACATACTTCCCCAAAGTACACCCCTTGCACTGATCTGACTGCGCAAGAGTGCCCTTAGGAAGCCCAGTAGAAATCTACTGCAGTATTTTCAAAGCTCCATGGTGAAGGTGGCCCAATCTCCTGTGCCACAGTTCGCCCTCATCATCCCGGCTCACCACTTCTCCCGCCTTGCATGCCATTGCTGCGTAGCCATCTACTTGCAACTGATAAAGGTTCTTGACTCGAACCCCTATCTTTCGGGTCTCACCAGTAGTCTTACTGCGCAGGAAGGCTTTTCCTTCGCTGAAGACCACATCATACCCCTTGTCTTCCAACATTGCCACAGAGATCAGGTTCTTCATCAATCCTGGAACATGCAAAACTTCCTTCAGTATGAAAGGTTTACCAGACTCCCTCTCAAAGGAAATGGTACCGATACCAGTCGCACTGTATCTACCATCATCGCCCATCTCGATGTGCACTCCAAGATCTTTTTCCTCCAAATCTGAAAATAGATCTCGATCTCCGGTCATGTGAAATGACGCACCACTGTCCAAGAACCATACTGATCCCATCACACTTGAAACCAAGCATGCGATCAGTGAAAAATCCAGTTCGAATTGAGAAGCCAATGCCTCTCCCGCTGCAGATCCAGCAGCCTTCTTATTTTTCTTCTTCCGCGGACAATTTGTGGCATAGTGTCCGTGCTGGTGACAGTGAAAACACTTCACCTTGGACATGTCTTGCTTCTTGCCTTTCGCACCAGACTGAGAAGCCTTCTTGCTCTTCCCCTTCTTTGCTTTGGCAGCCAAAGCGCAATTTTCTTCATCGGATACCTTTGATGAAGATCCGTCCCTGGTAGTCCTCCTTATCTCCTCTTGCATGAGATCCGCCCAAAGGCGCTCCCATCCCGGCAACTTCTCCCGACCATTGACACTATCTTGATATGCATGCCAACTTTTCGGAAGACCAAGGAGAGCCAGGTCTACCATATCCTCTTCTTCGACAGTCACCCCCACACTTCCCAGCTCATCTCTGCATTGAGTGAACTTCGTGAGGTACTTGGCGATACTGTCGCCTTTCTCCATCTTAATGTTTTTGAGCTTATCCTTGAGCGCCAGCTTCCTTTGGTCGCTCTTACTCTGGAATAGATCTGTCAACGCTTTCCACATCAAATATGGAGAAGCTTTTCCATGCAGGCTGGATACAATGTGATCCTTTACGCCCTCCAACAAAATCCTTCGACATTTCGCCATCTTCTTTTGCCAAGACTCGACTTCAGCAGGATCAGTGGGATTTTGGAAATCCGTATTTACGAACTCCTTTAGTCCATTATCTTCTAATACTGCCTCCATCCGATCTTTCCATGCAACATAATTCGAACTGCCTTCAAGGGCATATTCGAGTCGCAAACCGTTGAAAGACATTTTCAACTCTGGCACCAAGAAAACAAACTGCTGCAAAATTCGAATTCCAAAATCAAAAACTCAATTGCTTCTGGATCTGTGAGAACAAATTATTTCTAGCAAAGAGATCGACTGTAAGGGCATTTACTGGATATATCACCTTTCAGAGAAAGGATGGATCCAGAGGCTACCTGGCCCGTTACAGACTCTGTCTACCGAAATAAAATTGTAATCACTGTAATAGATCCCGATGATCAATTCTCTCTGATACCATGTAGAAATTTGCTGAATAATGAAGATTTATCCACTGATATTATCCTGGTCACACACTAATTCGAATTCATGCATAACACATAACCTCTTCTACAATTGATCAACAATTTGCGGAAATAGAAACAGTCGCATGCGCACATAAACACAATATGTAATGGGGAAAGCTTATAGCTGAAAACCCCCATCTATTTGTATATTATAATAGAAGAGAAACATGTAACAATCTCAGTACAATACTCCTCACAAGTACTCAGTACTGTCTCCAAAAGTTACACACAAACTAGCTCAGTTTTGAACAAGTCACAGGTTCAAAACTCATCCACTAATTTCTTGCCTCTATTGCGCAATCCAAGTTGGTTCAATGAGAGATCCAAGTTCGAATCTCCTTGGCTTCAACTGCGAAATCATTGGCAATCTCCTCCAATGCTTGAATATCATGCACAACTGATGTCGCCACTGATAGCTAACTCCACCCTTTCATCTACCTCTTTCACTGGTCTCCACTGAACTGTCCATGCACTGTAGTTAACTGATGTGTTCTTGAGTTGAATAATGAGTTACCAATTAATTAATTAAATAATATTTAATTCACTCCACTCATAACTAGTTGATTAGCTAGTTAAACTAATCTCAACCAGTTCAACTAAATTAAACCGAACACAACTCCACTAGCTGTCTCATTAACTCCACCAAACTTCTGCCACTGAAGTCATAACTGAAGTAAACCATGCATGAGCTCACCTAACCCTTGGGAATAGCGTAATTCCTCTGTCAGATGCATGAGCCACATTCATATCTCCAACTAAAGTGCTGTAAGAGAATAAACTGAAGTTTAGAGTCCAAATATTATAAAGGGCTAATAATATTTGATTGGCCTATTTTTAGACAGGCAGTCTAAAAATAGACTTCGACCTGTATGTCTAAAAATAGAGGTCCATCTATTTTTACCAACTCGAACAATCATCCAAGAATAGCATACTGCAACTCCTAGACCATGCTCCATATGTCTAAAAATAAACATAGTCTAAAAATAGACTTTGCGCCAAAAATCCTATCATGAGCCCACTTAGTGAAGGCGACCTCTTTTCACTAAGCTCCATCATCTTGTTGCATTTTCAACAGTGATAGGAAGAGTACTTTCTGGTGCTGCTTCAATTTGGGTTTAGAAACAATTTTTTGGTTGACTAGGAAGCAGCGTTTAGTGCGATTGATTTTAGAAGAGATAGAGTACATTGCAATCAACACTACTAGTTGTAAAGCCATATATGGCTTCACAAGTTGATTGCAGCACTAACATGTGAGATGTTGGAGCCCACTTGGGTCAATTGTGACAATTAAAATTGTGTCGAACTCTATGATAATCCAATATTCCATGATTTCTCCAAGCACATTAAAATCAGGTACCATTTGTTGGAAACATGTTTTAGAAGGGCGAAATTGATCTAGAGTACATTCAGACAGGTTGCAAATATCTTGACTAAGCCCTTGGCCAAGGGAATTTCAAGATATTCATGGGGAGACTTGGATGGGTGGAGAACAATTTCCTCAATAAGAGGTAGTATTAAAATATTGTACCTTGGATAGTCTTTTACAATCTAGTTGCACATGTGGCACTCCTCGGCACATGTATGAATGAGGTATGAGTGCTTTAGTTGTAGAATTTCGACAGGATAGTGAGGGGCACACTTCCTCTTTCCAAATTCAACAGTATGGCACTTTAATTATGAGGGAGTGATCAATCTTATAGATTGGATTGTTGTTCTGTTCTTAACATTCTCAGCAATTTGCATGTGTTTTCCATGTAAAATAGGGTGCATGCACTTTGCAAGTGTTAGTTTTAAATTCATTTAAGTAGTTTGCTAATTTTGACCTAGTCTGAAGTCTAGTTAAGAAGGGTGCAAGCAATCTAGCGATAGGTTGTAGATCTCAAGGAGATTTTATCTCTTCCTTGGAGCACACTAATTAAAATCTGTCCATCATGTAGAGATAGGATGCAGATCCCAATGACCTTAAAACATGTACTTGCATATTTTTAAGTTTTGTATTGTCACAATTATTTGACATGGGTTTGTAGTATATACTAGCAAGTTGTACTAGTCACTATTATCAGAATTCTAGGTTGGGTTTGGAATAATGGACAATGCCAAAATGGAAAATATGCAGTAAGAATGTCTACAAGTTTCAATCTCCACCTATTAGTATGAACGCATGCAGGTTTGAAACTTTACCTTTCTTATTCCATTACACTTCCCTAACATTGTGCTGGGATAAAAACTCGTACAAAGTTTTGTATCACGTTTAATTTGTTGAAAAATACAGAAGAAAACTACAGCTTAGCTGCTGAATGTCCATATCTAGATATGAATCTGACCTATCCATGCTAAAATTAGAATCGTATGCCATTGGTGTTCACGTCTTCTCCTTTTCCCCATCTTAGTTTTCTTTAGTTCTGCTATATGAAATTGATGGTAATACCAGGTAAGGATGGACTTTGTAATGCTTTTTCTTTTTTTGGAAAACATGTCCTATATTTGTAGAAATTATTCAAAAACAGTAGAGAAAAAAGTGGAGATCATAAACTCTTATCAAAATATAAGAGCCTATAAAAATAAACAATGGGATCTAAACATTGGGCATCTTTGATCAGTAGTGTCTTTGGCCAAACGCTGATGGTATACCTTATCCCTCCACAGAACATAAGCATAGAATGAGCTATCCTCATGGTGAAAAAAATAAATCTTCCATAGATTGAATAATGCCAAACTCTGTAAGGACTACCATATCCCAAAGAGGGCAATACGAACTAGAGATTGACAATCTCCAAAAGATGTAAAACACCAATGAACCTTTCCTTGAAGCAGAACTGAACATTGATCATCTATATGTCTCCAGCAGTGTTTGAAAAACTAACACTCACAAAATATAGGTAGGACACTGGTCATCAGAAAGGATGGTGGAGAGGGAGGCATTCCATAGGTTCCATGGGATGTGTCTTCCTTGTGGCCGAGTAGTGTGGTGTTTAGGGGGTTCAGTGTCTTGGAAGGGCTTGTATCTACATCTTCTATGATTAGTGTAGGATTAGACACTAGAAGCTTATCAAGAGAAAGAATACTTGAAATTGAATTAATAATAGTGAAATATAAACTTTTGTAGTTCTACTTAGGTAGCTGCGCCAATATTGACAATCAACTGCTCTAGAGATTGAATTCTTTATGGAAGAAATCCAAGATATTTGTGGAAATTTTCAAGCTTATTATGTGAGTCGATGAAATATTCCTTACCCATTACTCTTATGTGCCATCTTGCAAAGAACCAAGTGACATGAATAAATGTTATGCAAGGTTCCTTACCCATTACTCTTATGTGCCATCTTTCAAAGAACCAAGTGACATGACTAAATGTTATGCAAGGTGTAGATTTAGAACTCAGGGAAACTAGTATACGTCTATTAGCCTTTATTGTTGGAGAAGGTCTTATCTATACTCAAGATAATACTAGGGAAAGTATGTTTTTGTGATTCCCTCCCATTCAAAAGGAAAATATAGCTACACATGAAAAACCTTAAACAACAAAAATGGATGGTTTGGTGTTTCAACTTTCAACAAGGTGATCTATGTTTTGAGAATTTGTAGGGTTGGAGATTAATTCAAATTCTCTTCTTGATAATTACTTGTGAGTTTACTTGAGTTACTTATGTCTTCTCTTGCTTAGCTTATTTAGTCTTTCATGGGAGAGGTTTTGCCCTCACTCTAGGAGCCTAACTTTGTGTCTTTTGTATTTTGGTAATGGATGGTTTGGTGTTTCAACTTTCAACAAGGTGATCTATGTGTTGAGAATTTGTAGGGTTGGAGATTAATTCAAATTCTCTTCTTGATAATTACTTGTGAGTTTAATTGAGTTACTTATGTCTTCTCTTGCTTAGATTATTTAGTCTTTCATCAAGTAAATTACCAAAATACAAAAGACACAAAGTTAGGCTCCTAGAGTGAGGGCAAAACCTCTCCCTCTTGGAGAGGAAAAACCACAAGAAATTATTCTTACAGATCTTAAAATGACAAGTACCATGACCAGGACTTAGACCCTTGACCTATGAATGCTTCCAAGACCTCACCACTGCTTCCAATGTTGATCCTTTATATTTTCATCATCTTACATTGATCTGCTTCAACATTTAGAGAACTTGGTTTCTACTTCTATTTTCCTTGGTTTAGTCAAGACACTACTTCTTACTTCATATTCACTTGAAATATATATATTACTTTCTTTTGAATACTATGAATAGGAAGGTAAATCTCCGATTTACCTTCCTTTCTTTTACTTTCTCTCTATGCAGATATACACCACTTCAGACTTCAGATGATTAAATTGGCAATT